>LGRX02010228.1:0-13452 GCA_001247695.2 Cymbomonas tetramitiformis | reverse complement strand
TGTTGATGTAGACTGTGGTAGGTGGGGGCATTGGAGGGGGTGTGGCCCGAGCATGGTTGCGCTGACGGAGCGGGGCGTAGCGAGCGAACCGCTTCGATTCGTGCGGCGCGCGAGGTGTCCCAACACACTAGAAGAGTGGCGAAATAATACTTTTGGGGTGGTTGGCGGGGGGCAGGGTGGGGAGGTTCGAAATGCAGGCCGGCTCTCAGGGTTCGGGTCTTACGCGTACGTGGGTCGCAAGGCTGAAAAAAACCGGACCGTCATAGAGCTATAGTCAACAGTGACACTCGACTGTAACCCTATCTATATTATTAAGTCGCGTAATATGCTCTTTTTGAGCCTTCCGATTCAGAAATGCCGATCTGCCGCATCGTGTCGGCTGTCCTACTGCAGACGTCGGCTGTCCTACTCCAGATTTTGCGAGGAGCTCACAGACGCTGCTCATCTGACCAATCATATTCACAGTACTTCATTAAATTCGTAACTTTTTCATACCTGATCTTCCATTCAGGTCAGGTATTGGTTCGAAAAATTCGAGCCAATGATGTTTTAGATTCTAGCCTAAAATCAGGTTATCGTCCGATTGAATCTTAGATGGTTACGGGCGTCAGATCCGGATATTTCCTGGACTCTCATCGTTAATTTTTCCTACTATCCATGAAGCAGGTTCATGGAACCTAATCCTGAATCGAGAATGCCGCGGACCCGCGTATGTAGACGGTATGAGTGTTTGACCGAGCACCCGTTCCAAATACGTTCCGCGCCTGCCAACGTTACATTCATTATTCACCAGGAGCGCCCACCCTGCACTACTACACTGCACGCAGACCTGAACTGCCTGCAACTCCAGCTTTATACTTTTCACTATTTTTCACTTTTCACTATTTTTCATTGTTTATGTGTAAACTGAAAGCGCGGTTTGTGGGCGTGTCGGAGATTGTGCAGGTTGCCCGTGAGATTCAAAGCTGCAATTTACGGTACGTTGGTTCCTAGCTCTCTGTTTTCCCGTTTCTCCTTTGCTGTTTGTACGGCTGCTTCACAAGTGGTCCCGACCGTATTTGTGAGCAATGAATGTTCTTTTGGAAGTTTTCAATTTTGCACGTTTTCTGCGGCAATTTCCGCGACTGACTCGATTTTGCAAATATGGTGTATGCCGAAACAGTTCACCGCAGTGCGCCCGCCCATACAGCCCCACTCTTTGTTGGTTTGTGCCTACTTACTTTGTGCCTGTTTTTCCCACTGACCTGGGTGTAAAAGTTTGTTATTGTATTTGAATTGCGTGCTAACCCTTTCGTCAGGTTTCGCTTTCGTTGGGGTAGGTGGCGCGTGGCAGTTCACCTCTGCGACCAACCATCCTCTACCGCCATGGTTTCCTTCGAGCCCTTGAGCTCCTTGAGCTCCCTTCGTTTTTCTCATCACAGTTTTTTATATTTGGCACGCATAGTCAACTTGAAATATTTCACGCGACTTTTTTATGCTGTTTTCAATAGTCGTGTAATATGGCATGCATGGTGTCCGGGATGTAAGCTGAATACATCCCGGATTGGGTTCGAGTCCCAACATGCCAACTGTATCGTAATGAATATGTCAGTGGTCGTTTTCTGAGATGTGACGAAGTATAGATGTTGTCGCAACCACGGGAGCATGGGGATCACTACACTAAACATAGTGTCAAGACATTCTTGAAAACGTGCATACCCGCGCGAACTCACACTCCCGAGCGCTCATTATATCCCCCATGGTTCAAGAGAATTGCTTACTTGATCCGAAGAATGTTGGTACCCGTGGGTTACTAACAGTCCAGGGAATAAGATACGAACCATATGCGTTCTCAATATCACGCAGATAGTTCAAATCCATCAAGTCAAATAAGGGCTGCCTGCCCTTTCCGCTCAGCGACGGAAAACCAAAATGAATGTTGCGATATCATGTCTCAACACTCGACGGTCTCAACGTCTCAACCGCACGAGGAAATGTGTGTTCGCGTCTGACCGCTCCGAATCGCTGAATTGCAAATCATGATTGTTGATTCTGTCATGTTCGGCGGTTCTGGGCCGTCATCGTCATCGACATCGACATCGCGATGTACATGTCATGGCCATGGGATGGCCCATTGCAATTTGCAAAGCTTTAGGCCCGTGCTACACCGGATTTTGGTAAAGCAAATGTTTTGATCGCAACGATTTCATTGGCTCCTGTCGCGACTGTCATCCGGCGAACATTTCGTTTGTCATGCGAGGTCATTATTTGTGAAATGCCAAAAAGCAAATAATGGTCCAACATTTGCACCAAATGTTACCCAAATGTCGCCCGGGACAAATCCTGGATCATCAGATCAAAAAATCGGGAACGGTTCAGAGAGACCACCGGCAAACTGGAATGCCAAGATCGTGTATCGCTGGACTAGAATATGCTGTATTTTCCAATCACAGACACTGTTCAAGATCGGGTCGTCTAGTTTTCGACGTGGAGTGTCCATATGCTTCCGCTCGCCCGAAATAATATCATAAGTTTCTCTCTCTGCACGCATCCCGGTGTGTGCAGAGTCAATCACGTTTTTATGATGTTGTCCACGTAGGACTGACGAACGTTTGCCCGAAATATTCCTTTTTAAGTCGTTTCGCACGTTCGATCAGGCGAATAATGTCGATTTTATTCAGATCCCGCGGACTGTAATTTATAGATTTAATAATTCGTCTGAAAATGATCGCCGGGTCATACGGAGACTGTATGACCCGGCGAAACGAATCTTATTTGCTTCGCGACAGTGTACCAAAATCCGGTGTAGCACGGGCCTTAGTATGTGGCACGCCGGGGTTTCCCCCCCAAAGGTTCCTACGGGTAGTGACACCTGACACGTCTCAGTAGCGATTCGCCACGATGCGTGAATTCTGAATGTGAATAGGTGGAGGGAATCCATGAAGTGACACCGCTGGCGCTGCCATCTATATTTATAAAGCCGACTGGATACAATTTTACAAAAGACGTGTGTCACGGTAAAGATTGTTAGATTCAAGATAGAATATTACGAGAGGAATAGATGCACCTTCGGTGCGACAATTTTTAATTATTTTAAACATAGAATAGTCGATAGTGTCAAGTGTCTACTCCGGTATAAATCCAAAACGCGAAAGAGAGAGAGTGTTCAGTGTATGGAAAGGGGGGGGGGATCTATATTTAATTATTCCAAACCGTGACGCGAACACCCTCATACCGAATGCGGGCCCTACGGGTAGTAGCTAGTTAAATTTAACGCGGTTGTAAACAATAGAACAATAGAAGAATACAACTGTAAACACGGAGTGAAGAAAAAATAAATCGCTCAAACCTTGCCCAAAAGAGGCGCTTTCAACACTACACGCTTAACTCGCGACAGATGGACGGTAGTGGATGCCCACCTCCTAAGGTCTTCACACTTAAAGATATCAATAAAGTATTAGAGACATCAGCCTTGCAGATCATCGACTCCATCGCCGAAGGCTTTGTCGCATATTCCAAGGGGGAGTGTGTCGTCGCCCCTGTCATACATCTTGGTGAGTTATCACAAGGACGCCAGGAAATCAAGCTCAACGTCCGCAAAATACGCGAAAACTTTCCGCGCCGCAATTTTTTCAAAGCTCAACATGATTGTTCTTGTTCACACAAGTCCCATGTTTGGTCTCAAGTGTGTCGTCTGTATTTTGGCATCCAAGTATCTTTCTCATAGCTACAAAGCGGCTAGAAGCCTTGAAGTCATTGATTCTTCCAAGTTTCTTATCAGGAGGAGACGAGCAGCCCTTGAAGGGTGGCGGCGACTGCTGCATAAAATGTGGCTTTCTTAATGATGACGACTTTTTTGTCGTGAAAATCGCTCCTGGTAGCTTTGCTGGAAACGCACAACTTGGAATACCAACGAACACAGGTTTTTTTCTCTCCCGTCACGCTATGGGTTTCACGAACACAAATATTCACCCGCACTTGCAATTCCGGCAAAAATCCAGACCCTGGTGGCCTGTGCCTTACTGTTGTGCTTACTGGACGCTTGACGACCATCCTCAGGACTCATGCTCGTGTTCTCTTCGCGAACCGGGATGCTCGAGTGTATTCTACTGGACGAGGGTATTCTCACCGAGCTACGAACTGCTGCTTGTGGCGCGATAGCTGCCCGTCTTCTCGGACCCAAAACAGTGCGCAAAATCGGCATCGTCGGCACTGGCATCCAGGCACGATACCAAGTGGACATGCTCCAGCACGTGACCCCGTGTCGCGAGGTGGTCTTGTGGGGACGCAACCAACAACATATTGAAGCGATGAAATCTGATCTCGAGGCCAAAGGTAACCAGGGCATCCCAATACTCGGGTCATGCTACGATTACGAGTTTTTCTGAGTGACCACGCTCTCGTGTCACAGGTGTCGGCTGGAAGGTAACCACTACAAAGGATATGAAGGAGCTTGCCTCGAGCTGCAACTTAATAGTTACTGTCACTACTGCTCGCGAAGCTCTTCTGAAGTCGGAAGATATTCAACCCGGCACACATATCACGTGCGTTGGAGCGGATGGCAACGGTGAGGACTGTATATTTCGAGTCCGCCTGCCACCTTAAGCGTGGAAACGCGATCAAGACAAGCTTTCGCGAGTCACCCTTGACTTTCAGGAATTTCTGTGTATCAGTCAATAGTACACTCGGCAACAAGGATTCTCAGCCACTCGCCTTCCGGCGCGAGCCTGTAGTCCGAAGTAAACCCTAATCTCTGCTACATCAGATTCGGACCTTAAAAGGCCTTCAGTCAAGTTTCACACATATACGATATACAACGTGTATCTGGATGTGATATGCAATATATGAGATGTGATATGTGCGTATTTTTTCATGGTATACAAGGTGTTTTTGCAACCACTTAACTAATATCAGGAGGGGGGCCATCTCGCTAAGAACATAGCATCACAGCTCCTCTTGTGCGAGATTTAGTGACTCGCACAAGCTGCTGACACGTGATGGTACCGCTCTCGGAGGAAACAGGGAAGCAGGAGCTCGACCCAACGATCTTTTCGTTGGCCGATTTGGTGGTTGCTGACAGCAAAAAACAGTGCACCTCTTTTGGCGAGATTAGCCATGGAATTCACGCCAAGGTAGACTGTGACAACACTTTGATCCTATGCTCAACTGTTCGGTAATGAGAGGGAGACGCAAGTGGTGAGCCCATGAAGCAACTGCAACACGGTGTAGTCCAGTGCCCACTTCGATGTTTGCTAAGAATATTCTCCTGGCAAACCTTTTGCAGACCATTTCCGAGAACAAAGTGATGGAATTTGGAGAGCTCATTGCTTCACCAACACTTCATCGAAAGGGCATGGATGACGACCGCATAACTGTCCTTGATAGTGCAGGTGAGTATCGACACAGATAAGCTATTGAATGTGTGAAACGGTGCAGTTGTCCTTTTATCAACTCCCTGCACTTGGCATATCTCATATCACGGATCACAAAATTACACTGCTCATCGTTATCATGTCTTGTTGTGCTTCCTCATCGTTAGTGGTTGCCATCTTGAAATAGTTCCGACATTGAATTGTGGCGGAGCAGAATTCAACTATCACTTCACTAACACCGTGTGCACATTTCTCGGGTCCGTGGAATGTATGCATTTTTAATCACTTTTGCATATATGAAGTCCAAGCTCTACTAAAATTTAAACGCTCCTAAACTTGAGCACAACACAAGCAAGCTTTGTGTGTTGGACCCGCCACACTTAGGTGATGCCTGTGTATGATGAAACTCAATATTATGGGTTGGTGGCTTTACAATCATAGGTGTTGCAGTTCAAGATGTACAGATTGCAAAGATGGTGTTTCAGTCCCTTACTTCATTGCCGCGTTCCAAACTCTAAAAATAGTTAGAGTTCTCCAAGTGCCTGCGCAACTTTGAGGGGTTCCCTTGATCACCTAATCGCCGAGTTCATATGTATCAAAATTAGCTGAAAGCATTGCTTTGCAGTGGTTGCCGCATCATATGTTCGAGCACCTTGTGCCTCAGCAGTTTAGACCTCACTACTCCCTGTTACATAGATGTGCAAGGCCATCGGGCGAAGTGCTAAGTAAGGATATGCTTCCATATGTGCGGCAACGAATTCTGGATTTTACAGCAGAGCTTGACGTGAATTGATGGCAACATTTCAGATTGCGGATGCAGATTGTGAGAGATTGCATCAGCACCATCACACAGTATTTAAGCGCTTGTGATTCATTCAGGTTTATGATGCGCGGAATTTTGAAAAGCGAATGTGATGATCTCAACAAGTTGAATGGCACGGTCATCCAGTGGCGCACTGGGCATTTGGTGACATGTAAATGTCACAATCTTGTAAATATGCTGGCATTATATCCTGCGGCTTGTCTCAGTCATGAAATATTGAAAATCGCACATCCGCAAACGAAACTATGATCATGGTGCAAATTGTCGAAATGAAAAAAACAGTTTGCAGAAATCACCAGCTTGTTGGGTCTATGATCAATGCTGCATCGCTCTGGCCTCGAAGAATCTAGACTTCCGAATCGCAGACAACACTCTTCAAGGCGAAAATCACAGGCTTATGCGAGACGAAGCAGTTTGGCGCAGCGATGTAACATCGCCCGAAACAGATTTTGTCCACCGATATGGACTGTCGTCAACAATATGGCATACGAATATACCGACACATTGTCAAGCTACTACAACTGTTCTGAAGCGCTTTTCAGATTTTGGCACGATTGCGAACGATTTAGAGCGCTAAGGTTAAAAATAATCATCGATTCAGATCATGCCGTCGAAATTCGGTTTTCGGTATATTCTATTTTATACCTATCGAATGGCAATTCCCCATGGCAGACCCATCCAATTTCCCGAGAAGCGGTTTACTACAACGAATTATATAGTAATAGTGCTGCCTCCTGGAAGGAGCTTTGGGGGAATGCCAACTGACGACCCTACGTTCCTAGACGTGTTCAACACATGTGTTAATCATATGTTAATAAAGTCCTACTTTGACACACTTGTAACGAATAATTGTACCAAATTCATGGTATATGCATGTAACATCTCCAACATGCCTGCAATATCCCCGCAACGCGTGTTGACAGCGATTCGAGTGAGCCCAGCATGTTGATGACGTGTTGAAGATGTGTTGGAGAAAGCTCTCCAACACACATTTAAGATGTCCATACTACGTGTTAAGGACGTGTTATATGTGTACACGTAGAGTATTGAAATCATGTTGATGGCATGATGTATGCATGTTCTATGTACATTACTGACATATTGTAAACGCGTTGCAGGTATGCTGTGAGTGTTTTACAGGAATGTTGATTGCGCATTATAGGTGTGTTACAAGTATACTGCAGGCATACGTGTCAAGATATTGTAGGCATATCGTAAGAATAGTGTAGGCATGTTACACGTATGTAGTTTATATGTCACAAAATATTGCACGAATGTTGTACATTGTAGATTGCAGACATGCTAATATATCTCCCCTGCCCTCTACTATCAGCGAGGTTTGGATACACGTGTGAATGATGCGTGTGTTCAACTCTTGCTAGAAAGAAATTACTTTGTCAAAATGATGATTTCGTGCGTTGCAAGTGTGCGTGTGCTGACTGCATATGACAATGCATGATAATAAGAAGATCATTGACGATAAATAAAGAGGTCATGTGTTAGAAGCTATTAAGATACTTACTACATACAAAACAATCAACTTACAATTTGTTTTACTATTTGCAACACTAAACTCGCAGCAAAAATGGCGTCTGCACTAAAATTCCTTCTCAGGAAAATCTGTTGATCAAAATACACAACACTATCCTTAATGTTAAGGTCTCACAAGCGAGCCTTAAGATATATTATGATATGATCATATAGCACGGATGTTATTGAACAGTAACAACTCGTGCAGCGTAAGAGCGGGTGATGAGTGCAGTGCTTCGTCCGAAGATACTGCTGTAGCACAACGCTCCCTCATCTATACTGAATGCCTCGCATCTCATAGATGCCACCGCTATTGGGTTGTGAACCCAAGACATTGGTTGAACAATTAGTATCGGCTGAACGAATAAGCCATATGATACTCGCATGCTTGTTCAGAACATGCTAGAAGCGAAAATGAGTTCTTCTCCGAACCATTCGGTTCTTCAAGATACCATCTTGCTTTGTCATCTTGAGTCCGACATACTGGCCTCTCGATGACAAGTGTCATTCAAGTCTTACCTTGAATAAATGACAGATGATATGATTTATCATCTCGATGACATGTACAGTCATAGTCGACCGTACTGACGACTGTCTGTCATTATAATATATGACATGACTCGACATGACATGATATGACATGGTATGACATGCCTGACAGGTATGACACGTGTGACATGTATGACACATGTGTCATCGGTCATAACCCTGACAGATCTCCCCTCTTAAGAGAGTTGTGACCTCACAACGGGCATACCTTTGTATATGTCTTTGATGTCTTTGTTGTTGTTGCTTCTGCTGGTACCAGTCTTCTTACACCGATTTGAGGCGTCCCTCATGGTGTTTTTAGGATATTGGGGGAAACTGGGTCCACTTTAAACCCTCGCCTTAGACATTAGCCTTACAGTGCTTAGGATGTAGCCCCCTTTGAATTGCGTATCGTATTGCAGAGTGACGATTCAAGGTTCAATGAATTGCGTATCGTGATACAGATTGACGCTGGAACTGCGTATCGTGTTTCAGAGTGACGATTCAAGGTATCCGAGGTTTACGTTACGGATTATTTGCGCTAGCCGTCGACGCTTTTGCGAACGATGATCAGACGTCTTCAGCGAATGAATTCGAACGATTCTCGGCCTTATATATACAACTGATCGACGAAAACCCTTAGGTACATGTTTCCACAGTTATTATATATTAGTGCATCCAACCCTTCCTCCCCTCCTGAAGCTACTTTGGAGGTTCACAGGAGGTCACGGGGAGCCCGATGTTTCCGGAGTTATTTCACCGGGGGCTTGTGTTAATGCAAACGGAGTGGCCCTGCTTAACGGGATTGGACTTATAATCCTTTACCCGGTCTGCTCAACTCCTCAATATTTGGTCCAGTGCGCACGCTTTGACGAACATCTGTCGATTCAGAGTGGATTCGCCACGTACTAATGTGAAATTTGTTTTAGTTATGTGTGTCAAGCATAACTCAGGATCACAACTCCGTCTACCTCAGTCGATGTCTCCGGTAGCTTCGGATGACTGGCCATAGGATCCAATGGCAAACCACGGTCTTGGCAAAGGTAGCATTAGCAGTTTTTCACAGATATTGGTACCCGCATATGCGTATCTGTGTAAGGGTATGATTTGTACAAGGCTCACTACACCTCAGCAAGGAAGGATCAATTCCCGTACCTATCATATCAATTTGATGCAGGGTAAAAATGTTAGGGATGTAACCCTGCAGTTCTCGGGATGCAGCCCTGCAGTTCTTGGAATGCAGCCCTGCAGTTCTTGGGATGCAGCCTTGCAGTTCTTGGGATGCAGCCCTGATATATATACGACCGATCGACGAAAACCCTTGGGTACATGTTTCCACGGTCTGATTATTATTCGGTCGGCAATTATTGGCAAAAGTCATCGGCTATCAGCTTTTGACTCAGAAGCCACAATGTTATAGAAGCTGCGACCTATTGTGACCATATGCGGCAGTTATGCCTTCAGCATACGTAGACAATCTGATTATGTGGAACTTATAATCCCACGTAAGTTGCATCATGATAAATTTATCCAGGTGTTAACAAGTGTTCAGGATTTGATAAGGGGTTGACGCCCCACAGGCCAAAGGTCATTGTCTCATAAGGCTCGCCTCAAGTGTGCGGCTTTGAGGAGCAGCTTCGGCGAGGCACAGGCATGATGCTTCCTTGATCATAATGGAGCTGGCAATGAGAATGCTCAAGATATCCGAAGACAGGAAGGCTTTTTGTTGGCCAGAGTTGCTGTCTAGATGCTTTACCTCGATGGGGTTGCATTCGGATATAAACTGTGCAACCAAACATGTGACTTATGCATTGGTGTATGACTTTGATGAATTGTCTCTTGTCATGAATCTGGAGGGAATGACGGGCAAATAGCTAGAGTGGCGGATCGCACTCACTTGGCTTTGCTGTTATGGAATTCGATGCCTGATGGCACAACTGGCAATCCTTTGCTCAGATGCTTTCCTTGAGACATTGGCAACAACTTGTGTGCCAGCTTCTCTAGATTTGGGGAGAAACCATGGATCAACAATTCATCAATCAAAACACATGTTACCAAGGCTGATTCAACGAGTCCTTTAACTCTTGAAATTCAACAATCAGCATCTCAGGCTGTTGACGTCACAAAGTGATGGTCGTAAGCTTACAATATAGCTTATTCACATTTGAAAAACCATCGTTCTCCTATGTCAGTGCCCTTCATATAATATGATAGAGCCGGAGAAATATGCATCTATGATTTCTTCATAATGAACTCCATGTGTCAGTAAGTCAAATAAGACTTCATTTGATGCTTAATCGGCATGATGTACCGTGTCATCAACTTTATGACTGCTATACACAGATGCTGGAACTTTTGATAAGATTTTTAATCTTCCAAGCAAAATCACAACGATGTAAATCAATTTGTGGCAGCTGTATGAAGAATGAATGATTCTATACTCCTTCCTCCCCCTTTTAAAAAAGAGATGTATCAAACCAATCAGATGGTGATAGACTGAGATTACTTTCGAATCAAGTGCTTTCGAGGTAACAATGTCAATATGAACACCGATTTTCTCTATGATTCAATTCACTATGATTCAATATGCACTTTTTGGGTTGCAGCCCACATACTTTGTCAATTCAGGGTCACTATAGTGTGCCCAACTTAGACAATGGTGTGCCCAACTTAGACAATGCTTCTGGATAATGATTGTCATAATGAACAACGAAATCAGTGATGGTACCGAAGTTAACTTTGGTATCGAAGCTAATGGAGAGTCAATTAAGAAGTGTCTTGTAATGACAACAACTTACTACGAGTTGTATTTCCGTAGTTGATGGATGGCTGGCATGTCATTTCATTGTGACTAGAACATGGCATCGCCTAGTGATATGTGTATCTTCTTCAGTACATGATCACTTATCTCTATGGTACCCATTTTATTTTTGGGCATACATTATTCAGAATGAACTGCGCTTGGAAACCATATGCAGATTGCGGGTTCGAGTCCCGACATGGCTTTTCCAAGACTTCGTGGCCTAATGGACGAGGCGACAAATTTCTAAACATTCCAGAATGAGCTTTCAAAGAGTCTTAATTCCTCAATGAAGCATGCTTGTCTTATGTGCCAAAATGATATGAAACCACAAGTATGATGTCAATCTATATGTGGATGGTTTATACCATTGTATGCTATTCCACAAATAAGTAGTGATGTCAGAATAAACTTTGGACAATTGCAACTCAGTACAAACCCGAGTGCATTCAAGTCCACTTGTATGCTCAGAATCTGAATCTAATGTACTTTCTATATGCACAGGATAGAATATATTTTCTATGTGATTCTGGATTCAGGAACTAGAGTCAATGAAAAACTCCTTTCCTATTTCAGACGATGAAACCTTTATTCCCTTAGGTGCAATCACTTATCTTAGCTATCTTAAGGAATAGTCATTTTCAATACAAGTTTCAATCGATTTTCTCAAATCTGTCACTTTTATGATATTCAGATTGGTCAATTTTACAGCATAAGTACTTCCCCTTGCTGAAGGAGACGACTTTCTTCATAGGGCGGTATGTTGGCTGTTTTCATATGACACATGGAAAACATGAGTGACTCTTGGAGAATTTCGGGATAGATATCCTGAATTGGCTGACTATGCCCAATAATGACCGAAGAGATTACTTGCCATTTTTAGCCATATGGCGTAGAGGCTGCTTAACAACGGTTGGGTCATAGACTGCATAGCTATGTTAGCTATGTTGGAGGCTGAATAGCCATGATCGCACGGTCTCTGTCTTTCACGATGGATAGACTTCTTAGATGTGGTGTCCGATAAATCAATACATCTGACATGGAGCGGCCCTACCACACTGTGGGTCGGTCCAGCGTGGGTTCGGTACGAGGGCTAAACGTGGCCCCTGTACCGTCCCTCTTAAAACAAAGGGGTCCAGGGTAAAAAAACATAACAGGTATGTTTGCTTACCAGTGGCCACACGAACGAACTCTTCTTCTCCTTGCCCTGCTTCTTTGTATTGTGGTGGTGCAATGTTATCGTTTTCATCGGCAAATTCCAATAGTAAGTCGGCTGGTATTTCGTATACACTCATCTCACTCTTGTGCAACATGTCCATGAGTCTTTTATAACGTTTTGTTTTCTCAATATACTCTTCGTATTCAAGAGCTTCTTCATCTAAAAAAATTTCAATCTGAGGAATAACATCTATCTCCGGTTCAAGGACATCACTATCGTCTAAAGGAAGGTCTTCAAAATAGTGTTTATTATTCTCATACGTCGGACTCACCAATATAATCCTCTCCAATGCATTGTTATATTGCATTAAACGTAGTAAATGAGTAAGGCTTGTTGTTTTGGCACCTCCGCGTTTGGAATTTGCAAGTGTTACCATCGGTAATTGAATAAAGTCGTCCGGAGTTGAAATCGGAAAAGCATTTTTCGTCGGAATTTTGATATTATAATTTCGATCTTTGAGTCTTTAAAACTGCATATACTATAATGATAGAAATAGACTCGAGTAAGCTTTGTCATATCCCGGTTCCATCTCAGCGTCTCGTTTTCGAGGTGGTGGCGATTCCGATGCAACTCTGCTTTGCTTACGCCTGGTACTCTTCCTAACGATCACTTCCGGTTCTTCTTCCGATTGAGAGCTATCAGATTCAACGATGACAACCTGCTTTTTGGGTTTCTTCTTAGGGGTTTTTGGTTTCTTGACAATGACATGTTCTACGTTCGTTTCCGATATTGATTCTTCGGGTTGCTTTTCGGGTTCGGGAATAGGTTTAATTGTAGCTTTCTTAATGGTTTCTTGTGCGTCGGCAACTTTTTGAGATTGCTTAAGTTGTTCGGCCATCTTGACATCTTGTTTTTGTTTGGCTTTGGCTTGGCGAGTGGCACGAGCTTTCTCCCTCATTTCACTATTACAAGTATTCTCTTAAGTTTTCTTAAGTTTGCTTAACTTTTCTTAAGTTTTCTTATCTTTTCTTAACTTTTTGCATATAAACCCCCACAAGCCTCGATACGTATAAATTGTAGCGTTGCAATTAGCTATTGGCCGATGGAGTTATACGTCGGTGATATAAGTAAAACTTAAGAAAACTTAAGAAAAATGACACCCAATGACACTTAAGAAAATGACCGATGACACCCACCCCACCCTATGACACTTAAGTGACAATGACACACACCCCACCACACCCCACCCTATGACACTTAA
>LGRX02010226.1:0-21424 GCA_001247695.2 Cymbomonas tetramitiformis | reverse complement strand
GCCAGACGCTAACGATGACAGTGCCACTGCATTCGCGTATATTTACCGCGACGCCATCCACGCGTTATGGCATGGCATGCTGGGAAGTAAAAAGCGAAACACTGTCGCGCACATGATCCTGCGGTCAGATGATGTAATGGCGATATCCATGTTAAAATCGCATGGCCGACGCGATGTTCGTAAATCGAAATTTCCGGATGGAACCTCGGCTGCCACGACTGCACTAAAATGTAACGCCCGACAAAAAGAAATACGAGCATCGCGGCGCGCCACGTCGGACGGAATGGTAATTAATCGTGCTGTCCAAAAAGATCGACGCCTAGTGGAGATCGCATATTTGTGATCGACAGCGCCTAGACCTCTGACCTTTATAGTCTTGGCATCAAGTAAATTACCTTACTTACCTTAGTCAATCAGCAGCAGCAGCAGCAGCAAAGCTCGAATCCCAACGGGCGATACAGTCGAATGTTCCATCTCACGATCGCCAGACGCTAACGATGACAGTGACACAACAGTCGCGTGTATGTACCACGACGCCACCCACAAGTTATGGCATGGCATGCTGGGAAGCAAAAAGCAAAGCACTGTCGCGCACATGATCCTGCGGTCATATGATGTAATGGCGATATCCATGTTAACATCGCATGGTAATTAATCGTGCTGTCCAAAAGGATCGACGCCTAGTGGAGATCGCATATTTGTGATCGACAGCGCCTAGACCTCTGACCTTTATAGTCTTGGCATCAAGTAAATTACTTTACCTTACCTTACCTTACCTACCTCTGACCTTTATAGTCTTGGCATCAAGTAAATTACCTACCTCTGACCTTTATCGTCTTGGCATCAAGTGAATTGCCTTACTAACTTACTTACCTTAGTCAATCAGCAGCAGCAGCAAAGCTCGAATCCCAACGGGCGATAAGGCCGAATGTTCCATCTCACGATCGCCAGACGCTAACGATGACAGTGCCACAACAGTCGCGTGTATGTACCACGACGCCACCCACGCGTTATGGCATGGCATGCTGGGAAGCAAAAAGCAAAGCACTGTCGCGCACATGATCCTGTGGTCATATGATGTAATGGCGATATCCATGTTAACATCGCATGGTAATTAATCGTGCTGTCCAAAAGGATCGACGCCTAGTGGAGATCGCATATTTGTGATCGACAGCGCCTAGACCTCTGACCTTTATAATCTTCACCCAAACCAAATTACCTTACCTTACCTACCTCTGACCTTTATAATCTTCACCCAAACCAAATTTTCATCTCCGTTCGCTGTACGTGTTATGAATTTAGATATGGGTCATCTGAATGACCATCTCCGTTCGCCTTTTTCTTTATTTGCTATGTATGCGGAGGAAAGCGAACGGAGATGGTCAATCAGCAGCAGCAGCAGCAGCAGCAAAGCTCGAATCCCAACGGGCAATACAGTCGAATGTTCCATCTCACGATCGCCAGACGCTAACGATGACAGTGACACAACAGTCGCGTGTATGTACCACGACGCCACCCACGCGTTATGGCATGGCATGCTGGGAAGCAAAAAGCAAAGCACTGTCGCGCACATGATCCCGCGGTCATATGATGTAATGGCGATATCCATGTTAACATCGCATGGTAATTAATTGTGCTGTCCAAAAAGATCGACGCCTAGTGGAGATCGCATATTTGTGATCGACAGCGCCTAGTACCTTAATCAGCAGCAGCAGCAGCAGCAGCAAAGCTCGAATCCCAACGGGCGATACAGTCGAATGTTCCATCTCACGATCGCCAGACGCTAACGATGACAGTGCCACAACAGTCGCGTGTATGTACCACGACGCCACCCACACGTTATGGCATGGCATGCTGGGAAGCAAAAAGCAAAGCACTGTCGCGCACATGATCCTGCGGTCATATGATGTAATGGCGATATCCATGTTAACATCGCATGGTAATTAATGGTGCTGTCCAAAAAGATCGACGCCTAGTGGAGATCGCATATTTGTGATCGACAGCGCCTAGTGACCTTTATAATCTTCACCCAAACCAAATTACCTTACCTTACCTTATCTTACCTTACCTTACCTACCTCTGACCTTTATAATCTTCACCCAAACCAAATTACCTTACCTTACCTTACCTTACCTTACCTTAATCAGCAGCAGCAAAGCTCGAATCCCAACGGGCGACGCAGTCGATTTTTCGATCTCACGATCGCCAGACGCCAACGATAACAATGCCACTGCAGTCGCGTACATTTATCGCGACGCCACCCACGCGTTATGGCATGGCATGCTGGGAAGCAAAAAGCAAAGCACTGCACGCGATCCTACGGTCAGATAGTGTAATGGCGAAAATGATTTAAACTTCGCATGGCCGACGCGATGTTCGGAAATCAGATAGATTCGCTTTTACATTGCATAGCAGACGCGAGGATCGAGAAATGTCAAATCATTAATGGAATGGCAGACTCGATGTTCATGTTCGGAGCTCTCGAGTGCGCCACGTCGGCAAGATAAATAATCCCATCGACCGTCAGATGCGCCTAGTGGAGATCTTAATTTAAGATCGACCGGGCCTAGTACTTACTTACTTACTTACTTACTTACTTACCTTACCTTACCTTAGTCAATCAGCAGCAGCAGCAACAGCAGCAGCAGCAGCAGCAAAGCTCGAATCCCAACGGGCGTTACAGTCGAATGTTCCATCTCACGATCGCCAGACGTTGACGATGACAGTGCCACAACAGTCACGTGTATGTACCACGACGCCACCCACGCGTTATGGCATGGCATGCTGGGAAGCAAAAAGCAAAGCACTGTCGCGCACATGATCCTACGGTCATATAGTGTAATGGCGAAAATGATTTAAACATCGTATGGGCGACGCGATGTTCCGGAATCAGATAGATTCGCTTTTACATCGCATAGCAGACGCGAGGTCCGAGAAATGTCAAATCATTAATGGAATGGCAGACTCGATGTTCATGTTCGGATCTCTCGAGTGCGCCACGTCGGCAAGATAAATAATCCCATCGACCGTCAGATGCGCCTAGTGGAGATCTTAATTTAATATCGACCGGGCCTAGACCTCTGACCTTTACAATCTTCACCCAAAGCAAATTACCTTACTACCTCTGACCTTTATAATCTTCACCCAAACCAAATTACCTTACTTACCTTAGTCAATCAGCAGCAGCAGCAGCAGCAGCAGCAGCAGTAGCAGCAGCAAAGCTCGAATCCCAACGGGCGATACAGTCGAATGTTTCATCTCACGATCGCCAGGCGCCAACGATGACAGTGCCACTGCAGTCGCGTACATTTATCGCGACGCCACCCACGCGTTATGGCATGGCATGCTGGGAAGCAAAAGGCAAAGCACTGTCGCGCACATGATCCTGCGGTCATATGATGTAATGGCGAAAATGATTTAAACATCGCATGGCCGACGCGATTTTCGGAAATCAGATAGATTCGCTTTTACATTGCATAGCAGACGCGAAGATCGAGAAATGTCAAATCATTAATGGAATGGCAGACTCGATGTTCATGTTCGGATCTCTCGAGTGCGCCACGTCGGCAAGATAAATAATCCCATCCACCGTCAGATGCGCCTAGTGGAGATCTTAATTTAAGATCGACCGGGCCTAGTACCTTACCTTAATCAGCAGCAGCAGCAGCAGCAGCAAAGCTCGAATCCCAACGAACGACGCAGTCGAATTTTCGATCTCACGATCGCCAGACGCCAACGATGACAGTGCCACAACAGTCGCGTGTATTTATCGCGACGCCACCCACGCGTTATGGCATGGCATGCTGGGAAGCAAAAAGCAAAGCACTGTCGCGCACATGATCCTGCGGTCAGATTATGTAACGGCGATATCCATGTTAACATCGCATGGTAATTAATCGCGCTGTCCAAAAGGATCGACGCCTAGTGGAGATCGCATATTTGTGATCGACAGCGCCTAGACCTCTGACCTTTATAATCTTCACCCAAAGCAAATTACCTTACTTACCTTAATCAGCAGCAGCAGCAAAGCTCGAATCGCAACGGGTGATACAGTCGAATTATCGATCTGACGATCGACAGACGCTAACGATGACAGTGCCACAACAGTCGCGTGTCTGTACCACGACGCCACCCACGCGTTATGGCGTGGCATGCTGGGAAGCCGAAAAGCAAAGCACTGCCGCGCACATGATCCTGCGGTCAGATGATGTAATGGCGATATCCATGTTAACATCGCATGGTAATTAATCGCGCTGTCCAAAAAGATCGACGCCTAGTGGAGATCGCATATTTGTGATCGACAGCGCCTAGTACATAATCAGCAGCAGCAGCAGCAGCAGCAGCAGCAGCAAAGCGCGAATCCCAACGGGCGACACGGACGAACTTCCGATCTCACGATCGCCAGACGCTAACGATGACAGTGCCACTGTAGTCGCGTACATTTACCGCGACGCCACCCACGCGTCATCGCATGGCATGTTGGGATGCAAAAAGCGAAGCACTGTCGCGCACATGATCCTACGGTCAGATGGCCTAGTGGAGATCTCTTTTTGAGATCGAACCGTCTAGTAACAAATCGTACTCGCATACGTCAGCGCCACCCGCCATTTAAAATTCAGATAGATATAGCATAGCATGAACGCTGCTCACATGCTGAAGCGCTCCCAGCCGACGCACCGAAGGTGTAAAAAACATTATTATAACAGCGAAGCCCACTCGTCGCTCCCGCGTCACGTCGCGTCGCGGGGGCTCCAACCCCGCTCCGCTCGCGCTCGCTTTACCATTCGATTGCGATGTGGGTATCTCGATCTGAGGTCTATCTCGTGTCTGGGCTGCGACGACGGGAGCGCGATGTCTACAGCGACTAAAGTGTGAGGAAAGGATGACGTGGCGGCATTCGTCGAATGTCCGTTGCATAAAAGCGGTTAGATCGAAAAATGCAGTAATGTGATAGAATCGATTTGCTCGGACGACGTGTTTGAAAAACAGCTTGTCTTAAATATGGAACATACATGTAATGTGTTATATGATTTATAGGATGTGGAAATTAGTGTGCTTTTTCTTTTTCCATTTTCGGACGAGAGGAATAGATGCACCTTCGGTGCGAAAATGCCATTCGATTCTTGCCGCTGTTTCTATATGCCAAATCGCTACCGTCGCACACGTGACACGTCACGCCAGCGTCATGTCATATTCGAATAGTATATGAAGTGACATGACAATCGAATATTGTCGTTGTCGCGACAGTCGTCAATTATAAATGACCTAGTGGTATGGCAGTCGTGGAATCACGTGTCTTACATTATCTCACGTAATAAATTCAAACGCACCCCAACCTATCGCAATGATCATCGCCCCTGAGACGAAATCTTCAAAAGCGTCGCTGTCGCGGAACACTTACGCACCATTGCTGGGCGCACAAGGCCTACATGAGAAGTAGGATACTTCGACTGTCTCTGGCACACTGTTCGTGACATAGTGGTGCTCTAAAGTATCATCGCGCTAACTGTTCACTAACTGTTACGGCTACGGTGATCATATCAAGTCACGTCGATGTCGGTCACGGCGGATGTGTAAGACACCGACCGGTATATCCTAGATTCCGGATGCACGTGATAGTACCGTATGGTAGAGCGTGCATACCGTGTACGGTAAATGATGGGATATGATCTTTCATCAATCGGAAATTATAATCGACAGTGATAACACCAGTCATTTCCCGCAACATGCGTCGCAGTATAGAGTCGCTTCGAGCAGGATTTGCACCGGCGACTTTCCACATGTTATCAGCACACTCCTCGCTGTATTTACTTTGCTACCAGCGCTAATGGTGTAAAACTCGATTCTCGTGTCGATACTTATACAGTCGACGATATAAAGGGATATCATACTTGGCAGCTTCGGTGACGCACCAATATCCTCTATTGGTCGTGTAAGTGCGTTGAATGGCACTAACAGCATGCATGTTCGGTGGGACACGCTGTGGCACATGCAACCGATAAAATGCGAGTTGAAACGTGAAATCGTGAAACTCGCGACATTTTTTTCATTTCATAACTTGTTTTAAGCATTTTGTCGGAATCCTTAGAAATTGGGGACGCGTCATCATTTTCTCTGCCTATGACGATCGCCGTCAGCGACACCCAATCCCTAACGACATGGCATGGTCTGAATTAAACATGCAAAGCGGAACTCTATCTCGCACGCCCGAATTTCGGTATATTCCCATATTCTTTTGCTTGTGCAATCGTGATTTTGTTACATTCGGAATCGATAGATCAAATGATACGCGTGCCGAAATTTGACTACGTATGTAGACGCGGCGAAAGGATTTCTCGCTGCGTTTTCGTTTCCTCAAACAACTAGCAAGGCTCTAACGGATAGAGGTCATTTTGATATGTTCCTGGCGGGCGGCCACCCGCCTACATTGCAAGAATGTTGCGGGCGGGCGGGCGGCAGCATTCGTTATTTCATTTATTTCGAGTCAGTCGTTCCCCCGGTCGTTCCGATTTGCTTCGCTCGCATTGTTTCCGTTGTGTTGTCGCCTCTGCATATTGTGGTTGTTGGCATCCTTGTTTGACTTTTTTCTTTGAGCGCCCTCGTCAGCGTCTTGCTCCGCATTTTTTTCGTACGTTAGAGACTTACCCTTTGTTTGATTGGAATGCGTATAGCAGTAGGACTGGGCTTACCCTCAAAGGATCATTCCTCTATGGTAACTGTTACCGGTATACCATGCCAGATTCAGAGCTGCCTGCATTCAGCAACCATCTTAAGTTTGATGTATAACATTTGTACCTTAAATCACGCATGCATGTAACTTAAAACATGACTGGCTGAACCTTGGGAAGTACTACGCGTGGCGGATCCTCTAATGATGGTATGTGATGTGTGAATTTACCGATAATCGCCAAGTATCTCTATTAAAGCTGCGCAATTCCAATTTCACCCGATACGTTAAGTTAGTTGACCGCAAAATTTCCCCCTTTTCAACTGACCGCTCAGAATGTTCACGCATCACATGTCTGGTAGGACACTGCAAAGGATGTCAGCACATGAATGATACCCTTGCATATCGCCAATTAGATGATTCCCTTATGCTGATAACTTGAATAAATGTCATACATTATTTTCTTGACCCCTCTTTACCAAAGTAAGCATGAATACACGTATTGCTACAACAAAGATTCGACACTATGGCTGGTCCCACTTTCAAGAACTCTGGACGTTTTGTTTTATTCATGCAAAACAACCCACACAGCAAAGCTTTCACTCTCAACGCTATTGTCTTCATTAAATGATAACTTTACAGATAGTTCGAAGAGCTTTCTAGTCACGTGTGCACGATTATCGGAGGAATGTTCCTGCCCGTGGGTTGGAGCAATGTTTGATTCATACAACGTCTTCCAGATCCGTTGGCTCCTCGCAGAAGGCGGAGATGACCAGCCGATCCTCATTCAACAGGTCTAATACTCCACGCTGTATTAGACCGGCCATGATCTACGGTCAACCTTAACCTCCCTCTCAATAGTAGTGTTATAAATCTGCTCATCTTTCTTGTGCCTGCCTGCTGCTCTTGCCACCCTCGGTGAAACCTTTCTTACATTCACCTGGATGTGCCCGTCGTCTAGTCTAGAGGGGGACAAGGACTGAAGACCTCATTACCGCTATTCTTCAAAAGACGGCATAACCATAGACAGAGGATCTCAACGAAAGTTTTTGCTGCTTATAAACATAGGAACCTGGAACCTTCCATACCTGTGAACTCGAGGGATTGAAGCGTACCTCATCATAGGTTAGCTGAAGGCAAAATATTCGCAAAATGTAAGCGAAGACCTGCTCCGTAACGGTCGTCGCCGTTGACCACTGCCGAGGAATGGTACACCTAGCCGAAGAAGGTTTGAAAGACACGGGCATACGTACCTCTCTGGCGGTGCCTCTCTGCGTTACAACAAAGTAAATTTAGGGAGCAAAGTGTGGGCTCAACCTTTCAGCTCCGGTGGCACCTGCTTTGGAGGGACGATACGATACGTAAGTTAGTAGGTAACCCTTGGCATAGGACAGTAAACTCCATAATAGGACAATCCACATTGACTTATTCAGTGCACCAACAGCGCCCGTACATCGAAATTTGTTTTGCTACTTTTGATATATTACGATGAATAGTTCTTAGTGTAAGAGAAAATTAGGCAGTTTTTTGCCCTGAAAAAGGAGGTGGCGCATTTTATTTTATATGTACAACTAGAGCCACCTTACACACGTTTAACAGGCTATTCTAGATCCCCTTCAAAATCCGTACCTGGATACAGCACTGTTCCAGATATACGACGCATAGCTCAAGCAAAGCTGGGGAGAACAACGTTGCTGCCAAACTCCTGGTGCCTCAAAAGCCAACCACTGGGACGTACACCGCTGTCGCAATCTAGTGGTAAGCTAGTGGCCTGAACCCTCTCGGTCTTTTGACAGCAATATGCTCCAGACGAAATTCACCGAAGTTACCCACAGGATTCTGAGGTGTGTTGGTACAACTGCAAAGGTGACCGTTTGGGCAGGTATCCACAGACTCCAGCTCAATAGCATGGTCGTCCAATATTTCTGAGATACATGCTCCCAGGTGCTTTGCAAACTTTTTCCGGACAACAGGCCCGAATAAACATTAAACCCAAGGCCCCACCACAACGGGGTATTGATCCCTGCGCAATAGTCACCAAAATACAAACCCAAAGTGTTGCTCAGTAGCTAGTCAGCTAGTCCACTTGTGGCACCTGTGGAACGGTACAGTATCGCATATGGAAACATACAGGGATTGCGGCATACACGGATGTGACTGCTCCTCAAGTATACTTACATTTGACAGGTCGGTGCACCCTTACCTTCTTCGATGATCACCTTGCCCATGACCAGATGAAGAGCGCGCCCAGGTAGGATACTATCAAGGAAAGGATAAAAAAACATGCGCAACCAGCACGCAACAACTGACTGGAAGAATCCTTGAGAGAGTGTCCTGCTCTTGTCAATAGGCTGCTCAGGATTTTGAATTTTTTGGCAAGTTACGTCTCCAGCAGAAGATATAACCATCCCTGTCAGGGCGGCTGCAATACCAATGCAAGAAGGGAACAAGGTAAGCAAAGACTCGTAAGGCATAAAGCGCTGGTCAAAAGGCAAGTTCACATATGCAAGCGAGGAATGCGAATAACTAGTTATATCGAAAACAGCATACCTGTCCGAAGGGGGTATTGCTTCGATGCTTTCCCATACCAACGCATAGCAGATGAGCATTTTTTCACAACTGTGTGCTGACGCCAATTCGCTTTGCCTGGGACCTTCAGCGGAAATCTAAAAGGATGGCGTGTTCTGTAACGTGGGAACTGGCTGGGGCCATCGGCAGGTGTTCCGGGCAAACTTGGTGGCACAGCGACCATCTTTTCAAGAATTTTCTTTAGAGATCACTCATAAAAAGCTAAAATATGTAGCATTTGCCGCTTTTCCTACATTCCTTGTTAGTGATGTTTTTAAAAACTCGACGTTGGAAAATACCAAGGACAATGCAAGACACCACCACAAACAGGGGGAGATACACTTTTTGATCAGACTGCACCGCTCGACTGCACCTCTTCTAGTTCTTGTTGAACTGAAGCAGCTTCAACAAATGTACATAGAGTAAGAATACTTCTCGATATAAATGCACCTTCGGTGCGAGAATCAAAATCTTCATGCAGCCCCACGTTGAGCGCCAGCGCCAGCGCCATCGCCACCACATCGCAATGCCAGCGCCACCACTATTCCAACCGCCAGCTCGCATCGAATATACTCTCCTGGTCTGCTGAACGCCCTTAACCCAAGGGCTATCACCTATCAACCTATCAACGACAATGTGATATCGATAATATGATAGGCCCGCGGCCCACCCGGATCTATTATAATGTTATGTCAAGATTAATATACAGATTAATTATTATCAATTCTGTAGTGTAGACACAAGCTGAAACTCGAGACGTCGAGAGTCACAGTCAGACAGAGTATGCGTTTTGGCCCATCGACGATCGAGATCATCTGGTGCCTGGATGTACTCATTCGATCGTTGCACGTGCATGTCAGATGTGGCAAATACCAATCGCTGTGCCATTTGTGTCTACGCTCCACCTTCGATCTTTGATTTTACCTTTGCTGAGATTGCTTGTGGGCGCTTGCTTGCATATCCCAATCATATGGGACGCCGGACATCGATAAATTTACCGGACGGATCACAGCATCACACAGATCGAGATGACCGAAAATGCGACAGACTATCGTATTCATTACATATCCGATATCGAGATATTTGAGTTCGAGATACGGTAAATACTTGATTTTATACCTTAACCTTTGCCCTGAGATTGCCTGTGGGCGCTTGCCATGGGACGCGGGGCACAAATACATTTATCCGACGGGTCACATCACCTTTAACGCGATGACCAAAAATGTGCCACCGAGCACCGACTGCGACTGTTCACAGGCTATCAATACGGTAGAATTTACCGTATCTCTGATCTAAATTCGAATATTTTCTACTGTGAGTTCTGTGACACCTACCAACGAATTCGCAGATCCGAAATAAACAAATAATAATATCTCCCCTCAAGATTTTTGCATTCACGATGCATATCTCAATCTGGCATCCAACCGTCTGAGACGTCTCCGTTCCAAAAACATTATATGAGTTATGACCGCCCGTGCCCAATCGACATCGACAGCCACAGCGACAGCGACACGAGAATAATGCCCTTCCGCTTCCGACACAATTTGGTATCGTGACACAGTTCAGTATGCTTTAATAGAGAGGTTCCGCAGACCGAATTCGGTCAAAAAACGGGTGACGTGGACCATTTTACGAGACACGTCGGACGTTGGCGTAATTTTGCTCCGAATTCTGGAAAGATTCCTACACGTGAAATGAAAATGAACACTGAGGCCGGGTGAAGTGCATCCCCCATAAACCCCCGAGCTCCGGGGGGTGTTTTTCCGAGATCCCGGGGGCAGGGGGTGGAGCACTGCAGGGGCGGGGGAGGGGGGCGGAGCGCCCCGTGATAAGAAGTGAGATTCTATGGTCGGTGGGGGATCGATATATATATATATATATATAGGCATATAGGCATATAGGCATATATATATATATATATGTATCACAGAACGCACAGTCAATGAACACTTCGCTTTCGGAATACTAAGATAATCACATAAAAAGACTTAGGGGTTTTATGCATATGTGTGTTCCGAGCTACCGAGACTGATGTTGCGTGTGAGACTACTCTCCGAAGGGGGACAGCTACCGGAATATCCTAGTACACCAGATATCAGATAGTCCCGTACTAAGTGTGGATAAACTGTGTAAGATAAATAAACCCTAAGCTAGATATACCCGGAACGGTCTCGGACGGTCTCGGAGTCGTCTAGCCTACCTGTGACACCGCGTGTGTCACAGTACGAACCTACAGATCAGTCAGCAATCCAGTGTTGGTCCTAGGGATCTGTCATAGGGGCCTTACCGGGACTCCCAGTCAGGGCTGCCTATACAGATTTCAGCAACAAAGAAGACAACTCCCCCCCCCACCTTATAGTGGAGAGAAGGAGAGAGGTGGAAACAATGTCACAAAGGCTTGCCGGCCATCCTACATCATGAACCCTAAGGAGCCTTTTACTGGAATATCCAAGTTCACTAGATATCAGAAACTCCCGAACTGTGTGGATAAACTCATAAGATAAATAAACCCTAAGCTAGATATACCCGGAACGGTCTCGGACGGTTTCGGAGTCTAGCCTACCTGTGACACAGCGTGTGTCACAGCACGAACCTATAGATCAGTCAGCAGTCCAGTGTTGGTCCTAGGAGTCTGTCATAGGGGCCTGACCGGGACTCCCAGTCAGGGCTGCCTATACAGATTTCAGCACACCACCCCAGCACTGTGGGTGGTGACTGTCTAGGAGAGTCAGATAATGTAAGATAAGCCAGGGCAGGAGCCAGGTTGACAGACCTAACTGCTAATCCAACTGTGCAATTCTGAAACACAAATTGGAAACCCTCTAGCTAGCACAGGTGCAGAAACCTACGGGCATTGTGCACCCGCTAAACAACTGAAAAGCACCGAGCTAGCAAGCCAGAATATAACTTGTAGATGTCAAAAGCAAAAGCATAAACCATAAAAATTGTTGAAGTCACCGGAGTTCCGCACACCACCATGTTGGTGTGCATCCAGAGTGAACAAGAAGTCAATCGACAGCACCAAAGTAGCCAGTGGTGGCCTCACGGAAGTCCATGCCGTAGTAAGATGTGAAAAAGCCAGCACCGTAGTAGTGCTCCACATCAAGAGGACCGGTCTCATGCAAAGCCATACCGTAGTAGTGAGCCATGTCAAAGCCCAAATCTGCCTGAGCAAGGTCCTGAAAGAGGTCAGGGGGCTCAGGCGGCTCAAGCGGTGGCACATTGTCAGCCACAAAGAAACCCTGAGCCGGGATCACCGATTCAACAAATTCATTCGTGGAGAAAATTGACGGAGTCTCCCAATCGAGATCACCACCAGGCGAAGGCAATCCCGCAGCCGACTGAGCGTCGGGCACGGGTCAGGGAACATATCAAACTTTTATGTCGTACGGCCAACACTCAAAATTTCCATCGGCCAAGTTTCGGCCATCTCGGCCAAAATCTAAAATTGCCCGCCGCAGGTGCAAAATTTTAATTTTAAGTATGACAATATCATAAAAATCGCACAATTTCGGGAAAATTTTCAAAATTTTACATAATTCGTCTCGGCCAACAAGCAAAAGCACCCTCGGCCAAACCTCGGCCACAGCCTTCATCGTACGGCCACAGACCGGCCATAGGAGGTTGATATGTTCCCTGGCACGGCCGCCATCCCCATGATCGAGATGCAAAGAACGAGGGAAAGGAGGAAAGGAATGCCCCACGGCCCAACCGTGGCAGGAAAGCCCCAGGGCGGCTTCCCACAACCGTAGGTCCTCCGGTCGTCCACGGGTGGCCCGGACACATGATTGGCCGACGGAGGCGAACCCCGCGGCTTCAGCCTGAAGCTGCCGCCGGCAAAGTCCTCGTAGTCGTCGGTGTCGTAGCCGGTGAGGTCAACCGGCGCGATGGCGGCGTGGTTGACAGTTTGAACGAACCCCGGGAACTCACCGTCCGTCGACCGTCGTGGCAGTCACCCGCGCCGATTGAAGCGGCACGGGCTTCACATCCTCCTCCTGCGAGACAGGTATAGCAGGGGCCGGCACGGCGGATGCCGATGCCGCCGCACCACCTGCCGGAACCTGCTCCTCCGGCATGTTCCCCGCTGCCGCGGGGCCGCACACCAGAGCCGATGCATGCGGCTCGAGAACCGCCCGTGGTGGGAAGGATGCGTGGGTGTAGTGCACCTTGCTGTTTGCCATGGACCTCCGCGGCGAGATCGTCCAGCCGCTGATGAATGTCGTCACCCGCGGGCTCGTCGGCAGGCGGCTGCGGCTCCACTGTGAAGCCGTAAGCGGACACGTCGATCCCGCCCACCGCACCCGCACAGAGTACCGCAGGCGGCCCGTACGTAGATGCCGCAGTCACCCGCAAATATCAGCGCGCCAATAACAAAGTATCCGCATCCGCATACATCAGCGCCTGCGGGGTCGGCGCCTGCCCTCATCCGCAAATACCAGCGCGCCAATATTTGCGGAAGTGGGCGCTTTGTTATCGGCGCGAGAGCCCGCATCTGCAAACACCCGTATTATTTTATGCCAATCAAATCTCGCGGCAAACGTTAGACGGCATACGATCTCGCGGCACTATATATAAAATGGATACATTCGTAACCGTTACTGCAGGGTTTGCAACGGTGCGGTCTGATGTTGTATAAATGCACGTTCATTAAACTTTGTACACGCAGTGCATCAGTATATGTGTGTGCAGGCTGTGTCACGCTCGCGACGATGAATGCGTATATGATTACATTAAAGCCATATGTAATTCAGATACTGCCAGTTCGGTCCCCGACTATTGCGATTCGCATAGCCGCAGTAGTCGCAGCAAGTCGCGCCGGCGGGCGGTACAAGCTTGCATGGACTTGAACTCTGCAGATACATGAGCTTCGCTGGCATGCTCACCTGCCGGCGTGTGCTGCACCATGCTAAACGTATATGCCGCGCGAATACCAACACGCGCACGCACGGGTATTCAGGTATACATAAACACGTCCTGTAGTGTGCACAACAGCATATGTATAGATTTTCCTTGTTTGGCGCATTATAATTTATCTTATTTTGGACCCGTTAGCAGCGTAATCTAATCATCGGCGGGGTGAATGGTAAATACTTTCGGTGACAGGTAAGCGCACGAATGGCGGCTGATTTCTTGCAGAATAGTGGGTAGGTGGATAGCATCCGCAGTGCCTGACAGCACGATACATATCGATGCATGTATGAATTATGGTGCAATACGTTGATGCATGATGATAATCCAAGCATGGAAGTGACGGGTTCAGTAAAGCACATTGAAACTGCACCGATCATTGATAAATGCATCGTTAAATAGCGCAATGTATTGATGTTGATGATGATGATAGTCCGCAATTATATAGGTTATAGGTGCAGTGAACCGCAAGTATTTTGACACCGGTGCTGATGTATATGTGCCGGGTATTGGCATCCCCCTTATCACCACCTTCGTCACTACATATTTGTGTGTACGTGCGTGTATGTGTTGTTATCCAACATGCTGATATATTGGAGATCATGTGATTATGCACTATTGTGTGATTATGTACCGCGCGGCTGATCACCGACCATATGTCAAACCAATAATGTTTCTTTGAATAATTCCACATACGTCATTTAGACATTGTTGTCCAGTGAACATTTCATACATATATTTCAGAATAGGGATAAGTTTACATCGGGGGCCGACATTTCATTTAAATCCACATCGGGGGCCGACATCTCATTTTAATCCACATCGGGGCAGACACTTCGTTTTAATCCACATCGGGGGTAGACATTTGATTTTAATCCACATCGAGGGAGACATTCGATTTTAATCCACATCGGGGGCCGACATTTGATTTTAATCCACATCGGTGACAAGCCTAAACGTTTCACATCGGGCGAGACATCTCATTTTAATCCACATCGGGGGTTGACATTTCATAGCATGCGTAGACAGAAGACACGCGCAACGATATAATGTAAACGAAACATAACTACGCAAATCCAACCGGTAGATATGCAACTCGTATTACGATGAGCATATCTACCGGTTGGATTTGCGAAACAATGTTTTTTGGTGCCGCAAACGATGAAAGGCTGTCTTGTTTGGCGAAACAAAACAGTTTTTCACCGTTGGACGCTCCAAAAAACATTATTTCGCAAATTCAACCGGTAGATATTTTCATCGCAATATGATTTACATATCTACCGGTTGGATTTGCATAGTTATGTTTCGTTTACATTATATCCTTACGTTGAATGTAATGCATACCCCCGATGTGGATTAAAATGAGATGTCTACACCCGATGTGGACTCAAAATGAGATGTCGCCCCCCGATGTAGATTAAAATGAGATGTCTACCCCGATGTGGATTAAAATGACATGTCTACCCCGATGTGGATTAAAATGACATGTCTACCCCGATGTGAATTAAAATGAAGTGTACGCCCCCGATGTGGATTAAAATGAAGTGTCTGCCCTGTGGATTTAAATGAGATGTCGGCCCCGATGTGGATTTAAATGAAATGTCTACCCCCGATGTAAACTTATCCCTTCAGAATATATATATATATATATACACACACATATGTTCATATTTCAGAATATGTGTGCGTACACGCATTCATAGACACCCACTTACTTGCCATCCACCGACACGCCAATACACACCCACGCCCACAAACATATATTGTAATAGGTTTCCGAAATCTAACTCGTATGCACGGCCATGGCTAAGCACTTTGGAAATGGTGAACGGTCCAATATATGGCTGCTTAAAGTGTCTGCCTGCCTCTGTCAAACCAGTCCATTGAATAAACTCGGTCCGTAAAAGAACTTTCTGCCCAACTGCATACTGTCGAGGCATGTGAGTCTTATTGAATCTGGCTTGGCTAATTTCTGCTGCTCGGAAAATGTTGTCTACCGCGTTGGCATGAACAGCCGAGTACTGGTCAAAATGATCTCGAATAGCTCTTTGTATTGGAACAGGAGCTTCTGGCGGAATAGTGATTACCAGGTCATGAGGCGAAAGTGGTTGCGCCATCGAGTCGAGATAAAACGGTGAATAACCAGTTGATGCAGAAACGGTGTTGTTAATTGCAAACTCCACCAGAGGCAACTTGTCCTCCCACGAATTGGCTGAAGTATCATTGCAACAACACCTGTGGATGAAAAAATACCACCTAATCAGTTTATAAACCAGAGGATGGTGAAATCGAATCATGAATCAACAATTTGAAAAGTACCTGAGGAGCGTCATTGAGTGGTGGAATATGAATGCTAGCAGGTTTCCAGATGTTTGCCGCATGCGGGCCCGCCAGTTTCTAGGATACCCTGCCACTACTGCTGGGGTTGAAAGGGCTTTTAGCGCGGCTGGTAGGATGCACGACGACCTTCGCGCAAAACCATAGATCGAAGGCCAAGCTGAGGAGTTGGGGCGCCGCCGCAGGTCAATGCCATCAAGCAATTATGACATTCAAATTGTCATAATTGTACCGCTCTCACCCCCTCGCTTCCCGTATCGCGAAAAGGGGGGCGAGTTACAATTTCGATAACGATTGTCGTCACCGGCATAATGACCATGAGTAGCGAGCCCGAGCGGAAGTGCCGGCGAAGCCCACGACGCGAAGGGGGAGCGATACTGAGTCGAACGTCGATTCGAAACTACCATTCCCGACCAAGTGAGGCGATGATACTCCATCATTTTTGGGATGTCCGCATGTCATCCCAAAAATGGCATATCACTCGCACGGGTAGAGTGTGAATCCGAATCGTATGGAGCGCTTATAGTAGGTTATTATATAAAGGGATCTCCGTTGAATTCGCATGGGTGATGTATTTCACGTGAATTCCTCGCGAATTCAACGGGGCTCCCGCGAATCATGATGGAGAGAGAGAGTGAGTAAGGCAATCGAATTTCACGTGAAGTACCTCGCGAAACATGTATTTCACTCATTGGTGTGGCAGCAGGTAGGGTAGCGCCGCAGGCTTGAACGAAATTTAAGATCGACCGGGCCTAGTAAATTACTTACCTCTGCTCCTTATGATTTGGAACCTGGCCAAATTACCTTACTACCTTTGACCTTTATAATCTTCACCCAAACCAAATTACCTTACTTACCTTACCTTACCTTACTTACTACCTCTGACCTTTATCGTCTTGGCATGAAGTGAATGACCTTACTTACTTACTTACTTACTTACCTTACCTTAGTCAATCAGCAGCAGCAGGCAATTACTTACTTACCTTACCTTAGTCAATCAGCAGCAGCAGCAAAGCTCGAATCCCAAGGGGCGATACGGTCGAATGTTCCATCTCACGATCGCCAGACGCTAACGATGACAGTGCCACAACAGTCGCGTGTATGTACCACGATACCACCCACGCGTTATGGCATGGCATGCTGGGAGGCAAAAAGCAAAGCACTGCCGCGCACATGATCCTGCGGTCAGATGATGCAATGGCGATATCCATGTTAACATCGCATGGTAATTAATCGCGCTGTCCAAAAAGATCGACGCCTAGTGGAGATCGCATATTTGTGATCGACAGCGCCTCGTACTTACTTAATCAGCAGCAGCAGCAGCAAAGCGCGAATCCCAACGAACGACGCAGTCGAACTATCGATCTGACGATCGACAGACGCTAGCGATGACAGTGCCACAACAGTCGCGTGTATGTACCACGACGCCACCCACGCGTTATGGCATGGCATGCTGGGAAGCAAAAAGCAAAGCACTGCCGCGCACATGATCCTACGGTCAGATGATGTAATGGCGATATCCATGTTAACATCGCATGGTAATTAATCGCGCTGTCCAAAAAGATCGACGCCTAGTGGAGATCGCATATTTGTGATCGACAGCGCCTAGTACATAATCAGCAGCAGCAGCAGCAGCAGCAGCAGCAGCAAAGCGCGAATCCCAACGGGCGACACGGACGAACTTCCGATCTCACGATCGCCAGACGCTAACGATGACAGTGCCACTGCAGTCGCGTACATTTACCGCGACGCCACCCACACGTTATGGCATGGCATGTTGGGATGCAAAAAGCGAAGCACTGTCGCGCACATGATCCTACGGTCAGATGGCCTAGTGGAGATCTCTTTTTGAGATCGATCTGCCTTACTATCGTCCCCAGAGTTTAGACGAGCCGCGCTTCGCGCGGCTACCCGCGATTCGATTCGAGGGCTGCGTTACTTGATGATTGTGGAGCTCGTCTAAACTCTGGTCTTTCTCGTCAAAAGCCAGAATTTAGACGATAAATGTCTACCTTTTTCTTACGGACCTCGGCAGTCGGCAGCTCAACAACGTATTTCGCTCCCGACTGGCTCATGATGCCGATATGTTTATGGTCTGAGAGTTGAATATTTTGTTCATAATATCAGTGACTTTTGTTTTCTGCGGCGAGTTCTCACTGCAACCTCAAGGACGTCAGCTTAAGCGCGTAGGCTTCTCGAAGATTGCGATACTTAATTCACGTGAACGTCATCTTCGCTAGTTCGTTGCATGAGCTATGTCGCTCGGAACCGAGCAAATGAAACTGTTTTGGAAAGGTATTGCACTCCTCTTTTGGTTTCCGTGTTCTATGTTAGACCTAGGGCGGATGTTTGTTTGTTATTCACGTGTGAACGTAGAGCAGGCGCAGGCTCCGCTGTTCCTTGGGCATCTTTGATGTTTCATAGCATGAGCTACAGATGTCGGAACCGTACAATTCGAAAAGTTTTCGGCAGCTAAGAGTGCTCCCTTTCAGTTTAACTTGCGTACGTTAGCCCACACGCGGATGTTTGTGAGCTATTCTAACCACGGTTTGTGGCTGGCTTGTGCATTGCAGATAATTGGCCATCTTAGATATTTCTTCGAGGGAGCTATAGAGCTCGGAACCGAGCAAATGAAACTGTTTTGGAAAGGTATTGCACTCCTCCTTTAGGTCCCGTGGCGTATTGGAGCCCTAGGGCGGATGTTTGTTTGTTATTCACGCGTGAACATTGAGCAGCCGCAGGATCCGCTGTTCCTAGGGCATCTTTAATATTTCATAGCATGAGCTACAGATGTCGGAACCGAGCAAATCAAAAAGTTTTCGGCAGCTAATAGTGCCCCCTTTCCGTTTAACTTGCGTATGTGAGCCCTACGGCGGATGTTTGTCAACTATTCTAACCACGGTTTGTGGTTGGCTTGTGCATTGCAGATAATTGGTCATCTTAGATATTTCTTCGAGGGAGTTATAGAGCTCGGAGCCGAGCAAATGAAACTGTTTTGGAAAGGTATTGCACTCCTCTTTTAGGTCCCGTGGCGTATTGAAGCCCTAGGGCGGATGGTTGTTTGTTATTCACGCGTGAACATTGAGTTGGCGTGTGCATTGCACAAAATAGGGTTTCGAAGCTCCTTCCTCAAGGGAGCTATGCAACTCGGATGAGGAGATGCAACTCGGAAGTTTTAAAAAGGTACTTCACTTCTCTTCACTTTCACTTTCTTTGGCCTATGTGGGCCTTGGGGGAGATGGTAAAGTGTTGTTTTGATGTGTAGCGCAAAGCAGGTGAGGCCATGCATGCGCCTTTTAGATAGGGTTTTCAGACCCCACCCTTTCGAGGGGATCACTGTGTGACATCATGAAACGGAGCACATAGCTATGTAGAGCCGGGTGTGAGGAAAAGGGGGCACTTTTCAAAAGTGAATTTGCCTTTCTTATGCTCCTATGGCGCCCACTCTTAGGGTAGTGGGTAGGGTTCGCATAGGGCGGGACGTGTGCTCCTGCATCGCAGGGTTTCAGACCCCACCTGTCGGGGGTATCACTTTGTGACATCACAAAACGGAGCACATAGCTATGTAGAGCCGGGTGTGAGGAAAAGGGGGCACTTTTCAAAAGTGAATTTGCCTTTCCTATGCTCCTATGGCGCCCATTCTTAGGGTAGTGGGTAGGGTTCGCATAGGGCGGGACCTGAGCTCCTGCATCGCAGGGTTTCAGACCCCCCCTGTCGGGGGTATCACTGTATGACATCATGAAACGGAGCACATAGCTATGTAGAGCCGGGTGTGAGGAAAAGGGGGCACTTTTCAAAAGTGAATTTGCCTTTCTTATGCTCCTATGGCGCCCATTCTTAGTGTCCACTACCCTGCGGTACATTGCGATGTACCCAAGCCTTCTTGGGTACATCCCCATGTACCCAAGCATTTTCGACATATCATGCACCATATTGACATCCATGACACCGCACTTTGGCCTCAAGTCATCGTCGAGGATGGAAATATAACATTTGACACGTATGTTCAAGATGGGACATGGACGGCCGCGCACTGCACCACTATGGCGACCATACCCCTTGCTGAATAATTATTTCCACATGTTTCGTTCGTGATCAAGAAACGTTGCTTAACTTTGAAGCCATTTTGCTCGGTGAAGATGAAGTCGGATGCAATTTTTGACATGACACTCCAGAAAGCGCAGCTCGTGAACTTTTCAACATGGGTCTCCAAATTTTGAATTGACCTTTTACACCATCCATAATTTTACCTAAAGGTCGATGTACCCAAGGTATGTACCCAGCAAAATTGTTAACTACAAACCACTATAAACCTGCAAATTGACAACTATAATACCATATGAAAATCACCCAAATGATCGAAATTAGTCAAAGCGAGTGGTTGTACATCCGAAGGGAAGTCTTGAGGACATGTCTTATCAACCATACGGCCATCGGACACAAATCTTGCATGCACGACCCAAGGATGTACAAGTGACCTTGGGTACATCCCGATGTACCCAAGACCGGGTAGTGGACATTAGGGTAGTGGGTAGGGTTCGCATAGGGCGGGACGTGTGCTCCTGCATCGCAGGGTTTCAGACCCCCCCGTGTCGGGGGGGGGGGGTCGCTGTGTGACATCATGAAACGGAGCACATAGCTATGTAGAGCCGGGTGTGAGGAAAAGGGGGCACTTTTCAAAAGTGAATTTGCCTTTCTTATGCTCCTATGGCGCCCATTCTTAGTGTCCACTACCGCATAGGGCGGGACCTGAGCTCCTGCATCTCAGAATTTCAGACCCCCCCTGTCGGGGGTATCACTTTGTGACATCATAAAACGGGGCACATAGCTATGTAGAGCCGGGTGTGAGGAAAAGGGGGCACTTTTCAAAAGTGAATTTGCCTTTCGTATGCTCCTATGGCGCCCATTCTTAGGGTAGGGGGTAGGGTTCGCATAGGGCGGGAC
>LGRX02010225.1:0-46598 GCA_001247695.2 Cymbomonas tetramitiformis | reverse complement strand
GCCGCGCCAGCACTCGATCTCGTGCTTGGCGCCCGACCAAAACATCACGCGCCGCGCCAGCGCTCTGGTGCGCTGGCGCTGGCTCACAGCGCGCTCGCGCTGGGCGCTCACCCACGCGCCGCTTACGCGGCTACTGCCCAAATTCACGGTGATTCCTGTCACACGGACCGAAGTGATTCGGGGGCTATCCGCCGTGTTTTTTTATATATAGTTGATATTTGAGTGCGGTTTTGACATGATATTTGGGTGTCCAAAAAGTTGTCTCGAACCTCTTTTCGGGTGCTATACTCAATATGGGTATGTGCTTGAGAACTGATGGTTTTCTGATCAGTGTAGTATGATAGGCAGTATGACTGTCATACGGAGCGGATCTGAAAACTGAGGTTTTCTGATCAGTCGGAGGCCTAAGAGGCCAGCTTCGGTACTGAGAAGGCTTCTTGCCGTGTTACTGTGAGTGTGTGGACTTTCCCACCCGCCCTCCCTTGTGCTTCAGGTACGGATGTGGAGAGGCCACTTTCAGTGCAGGAGCTGCAGGACTTGGAGGACCTGGAGCAGCTGGGCTCTGAGCTGGAGGTCGTGCAGATCCGGCCCGCAGAGGGGCAGCAAGGTTCGGTATTATTAGTTGCGCTAATATTCTGATAAATCGATTTATCGGAATATTAGTATTAATTGATAATTGATTTTACACTATCGGAATTATTAGAATTGATTGATTACCATCGCATCTAGGTTGGCCAAAACGTGGGCGAAGTTTTATCGTGCTCCCCCCCAAATCCGTTTAAACGGACGTTTAATCGTGGGGGGTCTGACGTTACATACTTAAGGCGACGTTACATACTTAAGGATGTCATGTCACCGGATCGATAATCAATATGACATAATTGAGGTCCTCCGATTGTTCAAATATGGAATTCTTGCCTTTGATCGGCATTCCGCGACATGGCGGGCAACGCGCAAGCCGCAGACTCCTCGACTCTGTAAATGTTTGCACTGCAATAGGGTCATCGTTGCTCACACACAAAGAATTCGTTGTCATATTGCTGCCCAGCGCAACGGGGGAATCGACATATGTCTTGGCCTTATCTCGTCTCCATCGTATGCCGAGGCTAACTCCGAGGAGAAGGCAGAACGGGTGACACGGTTGCGTGAAGCCAGGAAGCGTTGCCAAGTGTTGTGTGCACTCTGTACAATTATCTAGCGCACGCTCCTAGACTCCCGCTACACTTCAAATACATACCGTAACAAAGTGTGTCTTCTGTCTTGACATGATGTTGTGTTGATGTCTAGGTACTAGGTTCTTTACTCGTTAGCAATGTGCATCAACGGGGAGAGGCACCTGGATACCTTGTAATGCTTATAAAATGCTATAATAAAAGTCAAACAAATGACCATATATAAGGGTTCTATCGCCTGTCCAGTTCCCACCACTATGAATATGCAATAATCGGCAAAGTTTAATCGTGACCCCCCCCCCAATACGTTTAAACGTAAGTTTAATCGTGGGGGGGGGTGACGTTTTGGCCAACCTAGCATCGCATAACTATCGGTATTGATTGATACCCCCCTTTAATAATCGGAATTGATTGATCGAATGTCATCATATATCGAAATCGATTGATTCAAATTTTGAATTTGCGATATCGATATCAAAATTTGGGAATCGATTATTAGAATGCTACACATGCTACACATCGCATGATTATATTGGTTCTCAGCTTCTCACGCACTCACAGGATCGACCACACTCGTGTCCCCCTTGTATAAAACGGGGGCAACGAGCTCATTCCATCATCATGATTTCGCAGAGCCTCACAAACTACGAACGTAGACCTTGGTCAACTCAGGTTATGGTCCCTCTCACGTTCGCGTGAACTGCATTTTAGCGTAGAATTTTATTTTATTTCCGCCCTATCTTTCGGTTGAGCGTCTCCACGCCTTGTGGGACGCTTTAGAGCGTATTCTACGTATTTTCTGGGGGCGGCTGCTTACGGCTTTGAGTGATTACGACGGGGTGGCCTCCTGCTGGATGTGACACACCGACAGTTTAATCTGTCACTTGTCACCTCCTAAAGTAGGCTGGGTGACCGTCACCAGTAGTCGGGAAACTCCCGTTAGTACTTATGTGTATCCTTCTTTTATCAATCTGACCTTTTACCGTTCTGATCCCGAAACCCTTAACTCAGGGTTTATTTCAAGTTATCTGATATATTCACTCCTAACTATGTATCTGACAGGTTTGGCCCCACTTACGCTTTATTTAGCCACTGCGACGCCGCCGAGATGATTGGCTAAAGCCGGACGCTTGGGATGGAGTGAGGCGCTCCGCGCGTGGAGGTGCCGGCAGTCACGGGTATGGCCTAAGTTTTATGGGTTGATTTACGGCGGGCTGTAGGCCTTTGGGAACATTTTTTTTTCTACGGGATTTAACGTTGGATTGGTTTACGTATCCTGGTTGGTTACCACACCGTTTCGTATTGGCCGCCATCTACCACACGACTTCTCGGAATTACTGCTCTCTCGCGGCAGCCGTATCGACGACCCACCGCATTTCTTGGCCGCCCAAGACTACCGTATTTTTTCCACGTCTTCTTGCCTCACTCCACCCTTGTAGTCTTCTTCATCATGGTTGCTTATACAAGATCGACAGCTAGCATGGCGCATCGCCGCCGCACATTAAGCACGATTTTTTATTCCGTTGCTGCCAGGCATGCCAACACGCCCGCGACTCCGCCAGCGGCACAGCCGCCCGCTAATTCGGCAGGAGCTACATTTTTGGCATCGGTACGCACGCGTTACAGCGAGGGCACTTCGACATGAAGGTGGCCAAGCACGTCCAACGCAAGTTGTTCGACGGCAAGGAGGGGAGATTTTCCGGTGCGGAATCCCACGCGGCGGCCATCTTCACGAGAATGGTCTCTGCGCTGCAGACAGCATTCGTCACTGAGGACATCGGTTTCGCTCCGCTCTTCACGCTGGACGACGCTACTTTGGCCGTCCGCGTGGAGGCCAACAATTTGTTGTTCTCCACACTCGAGCTGCTGGTAGACCCCTCCTCGCCCGCAGCGGACTGGATGGACTCGTCCCACGCCAACTTCCCGGCAGACGGTAAGCGTAGTGTTCTGCTCGAGTTCGCCCGTCGGATGATCCCGATTGGTGACCCCTTCCAGAGGCAAGCGGACATGTTCGCCGTCCGCATCCCTGCGGGCATGGACCCTCATGGACCGATCGAGGACTTCAACGCCGCGCTCCGCAAGGCTGCTAGAGCAAGGGCAACGCTCATGGACGAGGACGTGAAGTCCCTTTTCATCAAAGCCCTCGACACCGCCTTCTACCAGCCGGTGGTGTCCCGCTTGCTTCTTCACGACCAACGAGCCGCCCACGACCTCCTCACTATTCAGCAATGGGTACGTGAGTGCTACGGCGAGCACGTGCGGGCGGGCACCGCCACCGCATCCGCACACCGGTACTCCCACGGCACGCACTTCATGGAGAAGGACATCGGTGATTCGGGCACGACGAGTGAGATCGCGGACTTACGGACGATGGTCCTCGACTTGAAGCGGCAATTGGCCGACTTCCTCGTCGCCGCCGAGTCCGAGCCGTCCCCACGGGGATTCACACCTCGCGCGGACAAGCCGGACCGCCGCGTCAAGACCCGCTTCGCGGCCTCGCCCCTCCCCAAAGGGGGGAATTGGTCTCAATCCGTCTCCAAGAAGGTGGCCTTCCATCGCGACACCGGTGCGACCATCCCGTACTGCCAAAATCGGGTGTGCGCTAAGGGGAAGGCGCGGCATTGGCATCGGGACTGCCCGAACGGGGGCAGGACCGGGCTCTCGGCCTACAGTAATCGCCCATATTTAAGAAAACAGCGGATTTCGGGCCAGCCAGCCGCACTCATCGAGTTGGTACCCCCCGCCAAAGACCCCCATTTTCTTAGCTTAACACCGCCAGAATGATTCTCTTATTTCTTAACACCGCGAGAGAAGGCTAGCCCTGTACTCATCGAGTTGGGTACCCCCGAACGCTGGCTGGTTTCTTAACGTCGGGTTTTCTTAAAAGTGAGTGATTACTGTACGCCTTCGCTGAGGAGGCCGAGAACTCCGTGCTACAAGCACGGTTCCGGTCGCACAAGGATCAGGCCCAGTCAAGCGAACACAACTTAACCCTTACGCCATTAACGGCAGCGAAGACGCTTATTACGAGGTGTCAGAAATTCTAGGAGAAAGAAAAAGCTACGGTGTTGAGCAGTTTTTTATTAGGTGGCGCAAAGATGGTGTACTTCTTACGAAGTAGGGTGACACGTGGGAGCCGGTCGACAACCTCCCCGGGCATGACGCGGAGATCGAAGCCTTCAGGGAGGCCTACGCTGAGAAGATGGCCATGGAGGAAAAGAAGCGCATAGAGGAAAGAGCGAGGGATAACCGACCTCGCGAAGAACCTGCGGGTAAGAAGGCACTTTCCCTCCCTTTTTTAACCCTTCTATTGCACTTTCGTTCTCGCCTCCGTCGATGTGGCGGGCGGGGACTACAATGCGCGATCTTCGTTGCCGCTTTTTCACTCATTTTTCGCGTGCTTCGTTGTGCGCCAGAGGAGGGGGAGTCAAACTTGTTTGACCCCAAGGATGGAAAGAGCAAGCGCCGTGCTCTTTGTTGGGAGCACTTCATGTTGGTCGTGGAGGATAACGTCACCACCGGCGTCGTTTGCAAACTATGTGACCTTTCTTCAACCCCCATCCCTTGGAGTGGCAATACAGTAAAGACCGGTATATAAGAAGCCGGGGAAATTTTGCCAGCGGCTGGCTTCTTAATCGACGGTCATGGATTTGCCTTTGCCAGCGTGGGCACGTTTCTTAATTTGGCAAAATCCTGACCATCGGAAATCCAAATCCAGCGTGTGCCGCTTCTTAAATCGGCAAAATTTTCTGATTCCAGATTCGCCAACGTGATCCAGCGCTCAGCTTCTAATCTTGAGGGTCCAACTTCTGACTGTCGACCAGCGTCGAAGTTCTTAATTTCGGCTTTTAAAACCCAGAAACCGACACACAGACTTGTAGACCCAGCGGTGAATTCTTATTTCAGGTGTATTTCTTGGAGCTCACAGAGCTCTTGTAGGATGGATCCAGCAGTGAAGGCTTCTTTGCAGCAATTGAAGCAGCTGTTAGACCGCGGTGAAATTAGCAGTTCCGACTTCAAAGCCGAGAAAAGCAAGCTATTGTCACTCGCGGGCGGATTTGTATACGCCCTGACAAACGCGATTCAATCCGAGTTAAAAGAGCTGGCAGAATTTTTAGCGCTTGAAATATTAGACACCTCTGAGTATGTCGCACAGAAGCGCAACGTTTTGGACGGAACAGTGTCCAAGACACAGGACATTCCAGCACTCAGCAGTGATGCTCAGCAGTCAGAGATTACTTTCGAAGTCGAGACGCATAAGACCGCCCACAACCGATACCATGCCTTGATGCATACGTAATGAGAATACTTATTGTGTACCTTCAGTATGCATATGCATTGTGCTTGTGATCATCCAAAACTTCTCAAGTGTATTGAACCTTAATAATGGTTGCATTCTTCGAAGTATAGATATACATATATACATATAGATATATATCGATACGTTGTATACGATTAATTGAGAACGAGTTCACTGGATCGATATTCATGATACGGCTTCTTAAATCGATCATTTTAATGTAGCCTCTTCTCGAAATTCCAGCGGTATAGCTTCTTAAAATGGCATTTTTTCTATCGCCATCCGTTTTTTTCCCAGCGGCTGGCTTCTTAACCGGCTTCTTAATTTTTGGGCAAAAAGCCAGCGGCTGGCTTCTTATAGCCGAGCTTCGTATATACCGGTCTTTACTGTACCTCAAATATGCGTAGCCACCTCGCCCACGCCCACAAGGATGCCTTCTGCAAGCTGTGCTCAGATGAAAAGGCTGAGCAGAAGTCTTCTGGAGTAGTACCTGGTGCCTCTGGAGGCAGTGCGACAATCATCCCTGCCATGCTTCCACAGGTAGCGCACTTTCACACTTTCTTTGTTATTTATATCCAACGAATGCTTGCTATTTGCGTTTTCTTTCTTGAATATTTCCTTTCGATCACTTTTTTTGGATCTTTTGATGCAGGTGTCTCAAGAGAGACGCGACCACCTGCACAAGATGGTCGCTCTGTGGATAGTGAGGTGCAAGCGCCCACTATCCATTGGAGACTCTGACAGAGAACTGCGCGACATCTTTGAGTGCATCTTTCAGGGAGGATACAACTTGCCTGGGTACACCACAGTCGTACAGAAGATCTTAGAGTTGTCCCAGGACGGCAAGGAGCGTGTTCGTGACGAGATTATCGGCCTCTTAAAGGAGGGCATATTGCCCTCTATTGCAGGGGATATTTGGTCTCAAGGAGGCATTGCGATATTTGGCATCTTGGTCTATTGGATCGACGCTCAGTTCAAATTTCATGAGAAACTTGTGGCTGCAATTCCGTTTTCTGAAGTCAGGTACAATATATTTACGTACTCCTACATCACACGCATACTGTGCTAAACCTCGCGCTTGTGAAACCTCGCCCTGATGCCACGTTATTTTTTGTGTGGGACCTTGCTCCGATGCCACGTTTTTTTACAGTGCCAACACAATCGCTGTTAGGGATCGCGAGCAGTCATCAGATGTTGGTGCGTCATCGAAGCTGCCGAATCGCGATCCGTAATTATATCAGAAACTGAATGAGTGCCACTGAATGCGGGTCGATGTCATCATCAACCCGCGTAGCTCAGTTGGTAGAGCGACTGTGATTCAATCAGGAGGTCATGGGTTCGAGTCCCGTCGCGGATACCATTTTCGCCGCGATGGATTACGCTCGACCCATCTCAAACAATGACAAATCCCATCACTATTTATAGAGCCCTAAGATTGGTATTCTCGTAAACGGCTCGCAGATTCGGTGTCAGATGTAACAGCATAAGGGACATGATGTGACCTACGCTAAGATCGCGTATGCTCGGGCACGGTGATGTGACCTGCGCTACGATCGCGTATGCATGGGCACGATGTGACCCGCGCTGATGACGTGGATTCGGGCTGCATTCCAAGAACTGCGATGCACCTTCGGTGCGATGGGCTGCATCCCAAGAACTGCAATTCGGCTCATAGTAAGCTGCCACGTCATCACATCGACCGAACGTGATACGAACTGGAACACGAATCGTCAGGTGACGATCTGATTTCAAGTGGGGAGATATGTTAGGGATCGCGAGCAGTCATCAGATGTTGGTGCGTCATCGAAGCTGCCGAAACGCGATCCGTAATTATATCAGAAACTGAATGAGTACCACTGAATGCGGGTCGATGTCATCATCAACCCGCGTAGCTCAGTTGGTAGAGCGACTGTGATTTAATCAGGAGGTCATGGGTTCGAGTCCCGTCGCGGATACCATTTTCGCCGCGATGGATTACGCTCGACCCATCTCAAACAGTGACAAATCCCATCACTATTTATAGATCTCTAAGAGTCGCCTTATTATTAAGAGAAGATCTTTCCGACTTTCCGGACTTTTTACTTTTCTGCCTCAAACCTTTTCTGCCTCAGCCTGAGACCTTGTTGGCAGGTTTCGTTGCTAAACGAAAGCATCTTGTGATGCTCCGACTTTTTTAAACTTACTATATATGATCCCTTGGCAAGCGAGAGGGGTGTTCGTTCCAGTTGTGCTCCGATTCTTCGGAGATTTTGCTGTTCAGGCTGAGACTTTGTTGGCAGGTTTGCTGAAAGCATCTTCGTTGTGATGCTCCGACTTTTTTAAACTTGCTATATATGAGCCCTTGGCAAGCGAGAGGGGTGTTCGTTCCAGCTGTGCTCCGATTCTTCGGAGATTTTGCTGTTCAGGCTGAGACTTTGTTGGCAGGTTTGCTGAACGAAAGCATCTTGTGATGCTCCGACTTTTTTAAACTTACTATATATGATCCCTTGGCAAGCTGTCACAAACCACGGCTTATCGTGTACCTCAGCCGGGTTGTGACACTTGCTGTAGCAGTCTCTGTGACGAACATATGACACGCGCTGTACGGTACGCGTGAGGAGTTATGACAGTGAAGAGATACGGAAAGATAAGCGGGTGTTACACTTGTTCAGAGATAGTGAGAATAAGTAGGGCGGCGTGGAAGGGTGAGGCAGACGCTCATTTTTGTTTTGCCTTCGTAACTGTGATTCCGAATATAGCCAGGACTCGCTTAGACCGCGAAAACAGCAGTGTTATGATATAATTTATGAGATACAGCATTCTTCTGCTTGTAAAGATATACATTTGTGGAACTTGCTCTTGTGCGATAGTGTCAGAACTGTGATTAACAGTCTTTTACAAAACAAAAATGAGCCATATTACAGACATGTCGTCTGTAATTCTGAGAGTGCAACAGCAGTCCTGAAGAACGAGACTTCTGAATGGTGATGCCAGGGACGGATTTATCCGTACTGGTAAGCCTTGGAAGAGGTTGAGGGAAACAGATTGTTGTGGCACTCGAAGTTCACCAGTCTTGCAAAGTACAGCGACAGCGATCAGAGCGGAACCCGGTGCCTATTGTCCACTATGGTTGCAGCGTTGAGAATGGTATGCTGGGCTATTTCGGGGAGTGACATCCTGCTGGAGCGAAGCACCAGACGGTAAAGCCAGGGACGGATTCATCCGTACTGGTACGCCTGAAGGCGTAGAGCGAAACAGGGCTGTCAGTGTCCACCATCACGACAGCGTTCTTTGCGACAACTTGACCCATGCTGGCATTCTTCCGAGTTACTGTACTGACCAGGCACACTGAGGGCTGAGGCAACCTTGTTGAACATCTAGAAGAAGCAGTGCAAGACAGGGTCAAGTCACAGACGAAACTATGCACACCATTTATGAACGAGATTATCCTGGTAGTGATTGCTACTTAGAGCAAAGCACTGAAAGGTGAAGCCAGGGACGGATTTATCCGTATTGGTAAGCTTGGAAGTGTGGAGTGAAAAGAGCCTTCACACCAGCATCTCCTCCCCACCGGGAAAATAGCAACGGAATCCAGTACTGACCGTCAGAAACAGCAAAGGGCAGAGAGGCGTACCCAGAGAGCGATACGGGTGAGCCAGCACTTCACAGAGCTGGAAGAAGAGGAAGGGGCTGCCAGAGGCCAGCCTGAGGTCCAAGCAAGCACCAGTGCAACCTCAGGTCCAAGCCCAAGCACCAGTGCAACCTCAGGTCCAAGCCCAAGAGCCGTTGGTGATATTCGAGGAGGAAATGGAGTACACTGACTCCACGCGCATCAACCTTGGTACGCTGCCCATCTACACGGGCACCAAGGAGGAAGACCGTCCCAAGTTTCTGAGGGAGTTCGCCGACATGTGCGAGAATTTTGTGCGGCAGCACAACGCCAATATCAGAAGGAGGCTCAGGTCCGCGGCTGGCACGCTCACCGATGCGCAGATCAAGACCCTGAGAGAGACACCTCCTGACTTTGAGTATCTGTGGGATATCATCCCTGCATGTCTGGCTGGCGAGAATTCGCAAACTCTCAGCTGGTGGCGTGAGAATTATGAGAAAGGGGGTGTAGTGGCCTCCAACATGGACCGAGTCCTCAAAGACACTAGTGAACATGGCCCACTCGAGGGTACCATCCCGTGTGCTAGGCCCCCCTTCAATGAAATGAATGTTGGTACCACGTGGGTGATAGCGAGGCCAGTGACGAACCAAGACGCCCAAGGGGAGGTTTCCAACGACTATCTGACTGATGGAACTTCGCTGAAAGGCTTGCTTGACGGGACATGATGGCACCCCGCCGTGATATGCAGTACTTCTACGCGCTCAGGGGTTTCATCGCTGCCCTTGACAAGAAGTTTATGATGAAGGGAACGCAAGAGAAAGTGGATATGTTGACACAGAAGCCGCAGGAGGTGGGGCAGGATGGGCTAACGTACATGAAGATGTGTCAACGCAGGGAGATGCAGCTCAACACTGGGAAGGTGCTGAGCGACGAGGAGCTGCGCACCTTCATCGAGGACTGCGTAGAAAACCTGCGCATCAAGATCTTCCAGACACGGGTGAAGGAGCAGCTGAGGGCACAGTTCCCGCCACCCAATCGGGTGACCTGGAAGGACCTGGAGTCCATCATCGAGGTTCAGGACAAGCTCAAGGGCGACGCGGAGTCCTGGATTCTCACCTTCCTGCAGGAGATTACCAGGCGGTGTGGCTGCCAGTACTCTACCTGGGAGGCTCGTCAACATGGCCTCGACCTCAAGGCGATAAAGAACTCGGTCAAGAAGATTGAGTCCGCTGGGGAAGGGCAGCCAGGCGAGCTAGAGAGCAGCAAGAAGGCGGAGACACCGCCTTCCAAGAAGATGAAGAAGGAGGTGAACGTTGCCGAAAGAACTAAGAAGTCCTCCTACAACAAGACGCCGCCGCCAGCGGAGGGCACTCGTACGAACGACAAGCCCAAGTGCTTACGCTGCTTCGGAGGGGGCTGGCACGAGTCCGATCCTGAGCAGTGCAGGAGCGGCTACAAGCACGTCAAGATGCCTGCCGGGTTCCACGAGAGCAGACTTGGTTCCAGCAAGTGGTGGGACGCGGAGAATGCCGCCCTGCGCATGTACAACTTGAAGAACCGCTTCAAGAGCTCCGACTGGGGCATCCTGGTGACGGACTGGCAGCAGCTGCCTAACGACGAGAAAGACAAGTACCGAGCCAAGCAGACACCAGAGGACAAGCAGAAGGGCGCCGCTGGCAACCCTGAAGCGTTGAAGGCTGAGTACCAGGGCATGGTGGCTGCCCGGAAGACTGCCAGTCGGGCGGGCAGTGTGAAATCGCGGGTACTGTCCGAGGACGAGTGCTCCGACGAGGAGCCAGTCGCAGCGCGCGTCGCGGAGAGGGAGACGTACATCGCCGATACACATGTGCACCACCGTGGCAGTGCAGGAGCAGGAGCGCCATCTGGCTCTCCAACCAACTTACTCTCAGCAATGGCCGAGGAGATGGGTGAAGACGCACTCTCGAGCGCACTCGACACCTTGGGTTTGGGGGCACTCCCCGAGACACTGTGCAAGGGTGCAGAGTCCGAGCTCACAGCAGCCCCAGCGGTAGCCCTGGGCAGCACTCAACGCATGAGGGGCTTCCCAGTGAAGACACCTGAAGAGTACGAGGCCGACGCACAGGTGCCCATGGCGCCTGCGGCGGACGAGATGCAGAGGAAGGTACAGCTCATGGCTTCCGTGATCAAGAGTCTAGGAGCGGCTTTCCGTAAACTAGCTGCTGGACTCGTGGCAGAGGGTCGGATAACAGCTCCCAGGGGTGTGGAAACCCTGGTGGAGCTAGCTGAGACCGATCAGCTCCCCATGCCAACAGCCTTAGCTGCAGACTGTCAGGGCATCGGCAGAGATAATGATCACGACAACGACGAAGACGACGACTGCCCAGGCATGGAGTCTGGCGACGACAGCGACGAGGAGGAGATTCCTCTGGACGAGATGCCGGAGGACATGGTGGAGCAGCCCAGGAAGGGGAAAACCACGGTGCGCGTCACTGCTACAGCGGCCACTGTCCAGGAGAGCTTCGGGGTGAAGGACTTCAGCGAGAGGGGCGAGCTACACGCAGGGACCATGGAGGCCAAAGCATACGAGCTGCTGAAGAAGAAGATGCTCAGTGGCCTTACAGAAGAGCAGCTCACCGCCATGGCACAGGTCCAGCCTGTGTGCAAGCTTCTGAACGAGTCTTTGTCACAAGGGATGGCTCTGGTGGCCTCTGGGGGTCTGCTCATGTTGTACAAAGCGCTACTTCTGGACACTGGAGCCAATTGCAACATCATCCCCATCAGAACGGTCAACCGGCTTGGCTTGACCATCTTCGATGCGGAGACAGGGGCCAGAGTGGCCAGATGTGACGGCAGCCCTGCAGAGTTCACCAAATACTGCTACGTGGATGTGGTCCTCGCCGCGGGCACACCATACATGACTCTGCATCGGCTCCATGCCTTTGTCACATACACCAACGACACCACGTGGGATTTCTTGGTGGGCACGGGACCCCTGAAGAACGCACTCAAGCTGACCATCGACCCCTACCGAGGCATCGCCACCTCTGAGGCCGCGGTGTCACTGGGCATGAGGGAGAAGGTCACGCTGCCGTTGATCGAGCTGACGCCGCCCGTTGATGCGAGGAGCAAGCGGAACGAAGACCCCAGGGTGTGCCTGGCGACTGAGATCTTCGACGACGGTGCTACGCTAGCGCGCACTCTTGCCCCCGCCTTTGAAAGCTGCGCTCCACTTCCACGTGAGGCGGTGTTTCCTGACACAAGGGGAGAGGACCGTCTGGCCCTCTCAGGAGAAAGGTGTGTACCTGCACCGTGTGCGTTCTCACGAAACCACCCCGAGCTGGTGGACCTCCTGGCATCATGGCTAGAGGAGATGAGACTGAGAAGGTTCAACCAGGAGGAGAGAGAGAGGCTCGATGCGCGTTGCCAGTCCATGGTGGAGGCGGGCTTCTTGAAGCCCAGTTCACTGATGCGAGTCGAACTCACTGGGCGGGTCAATTTGCACGCCGAGAGCTCAACGTTCGAACCACCGGCGCCTGGTACGTCCATAACGGGCCAGATGTTGGGCCTGCTACAAGCGACATCACGCAGCCAGCGGGAAGTCAACGTGGCGACCAGAAGCGAGTGGTCCAGTGTTGAAGAGCCAGCCGAGACGGAGCCCGTCACGCCAGCCAGCCTGGCCACGACTCAGGCAGATCCTCGCTATCCAGACCTCACGCAGGAGCAATAGGCCGAGAGCGAAGCTGACTACAAGTTGGCCAGTGTACAGCCATGGGCGGGCATGGCAGTGAACCCATGGGATTATCAAGACAAGGAGAGCAGCTGGTCTCAGCAGCGCCTGTACATCGACCGCACGGGCTATGCTCGCTTGTGCACACTCTGTGAAGAGGGCAATGGAAGCGGAGTGGACGCAGGATTTGTGCAGGTCAAGTTCTCGCGTTGTGGAGAATGGAAGACCATCTTGGAGACGGAGTTACTGTGGCCCGACTTCACGTTGGTGGATCAGAAGGTTGACAAGGAGACGAAGGTACCCTCAGAAGCCTGGACCACGAGGGCGAGTCACAGGAAGGACAATGACCAGGTCCCGCTTCCTGACTGTGGTGCCCATTGGGAAGCTGGGAGGTACACAATGGCGAGTGTCCAGGAGGCCCTCAACACCCACCAGATTTACCCAGGGGTCGTGACGGGCAAGCTCATGTGGGACAAGGTGGCACGCCAGTTCTGCGTGCTCAGCGAGCACACTCGCGCCCATTGGGATCTCATGGAGCGCATGGTACGTCACACCATGGAGGGTGCCGCCAACGTGAGCCCCATGGGGAAGGTGACTGGCGAGTTCCAGCTGCCCTTTTACTACGAGAAGGATCAGCGTTGGCAATACCAGCACCTGAAGTACGTGCAGCGAGTGGACATCACTGACCTTCGAGATCGTCTGAAGGTGAAGTATGATGAGGAGGTGGCTGGTGTGGAGAACCTGGGCGTAAAGGTTGTCCCGCAGCTCACACTGTCAGACGCAGCTGGCAAGGTGTGGAAGTTCTACCCAGTGACCGATGGGGAAGGAGGCGATGGTGAGGTGTTCAGCACGAACGCCGCCGCCGTGGAGTACCTACACTTGGGGGACAACGCCAGAGTAATGCTTGGTGCATGCAAGACGGAGGAACAAGCACGTGACGCGCTGAACACCTATGGGGCCAGGAGGGACCCTCCGGTACGCACACACAAGACTCTCAGGACACAGAAGATGGTCAGAGGAGATGAGGCAGGACCATCTGGCTCCACGCCGCCGCCATCCTCAGCTCCGCTTCGCCTGAAGCATCAAACCTGGCCCAATGGAGCCTTCGACCCTGCGAAGCTAGAATATCACACATCGGTGTTCCAGGGCACTTACGAGCCAGAGTCACCCACCCGCAGCGAGAACACCGCTGGAGTAGCCGACTGGCTGGATCCGGAGGGGATCTCAGAGTTCGCGGCGTTACACGGACAGACAGTCTTCCTCATCCAATACCGTTGTTTCAAGGGCAAGATCGAGTTCCAGCTTGGGAAGCCCTATGCACAGCGAGGGAAGGGAGTGCACACGTGCCAACTCGGCAACAAGACACTACACAGGTACTCCTCCTCCGCAGGGGTGGGGCAGCGGGGAGAGTTTTTGCCTCTGGGCGGGCAGTCGAAAGGCTGCACGGGAGGACTCCTGGGCACCATACAGAAGCACGTGGAGCACCTTGTCCATCGCACACAACTCGTGGAGATAGCCAGGAGCCATTTGAATGATGGTCCACAGCAAGGCACTCTGCGTGTGTTCAAGACCCGAGCCAACGCCCAGTCCAAGGCCGTCTACTACCTCTTTGAGGATCATCGCTATTACCGTGAGCGGGGACCCGACGAGATGGTGTTCACCTTGGAGTACCTTTCCTCTGGGACACGTAAGTTCGACTGCTGCAGCTGGGAGACCTGGAACAAGGTGGCCGTGATGCATCGGGAGCCATTGTCGGCGTTCACGTCCCTGGTAGGCCCTACGTTGCTGGTTGAAGCACAGCGAGCAGAGGTACACGAGCACCTGCGCAACGACTTCATGCGGTGCTTGGACCCAATCGTGGGGGATGATGATTCCCATGCAGGAGGTGAGGAGGAAGTTGGCAGCGTCTCGAGACACTCGCCCGACCTCGCAGCTGCTGCGGGTGCGGGCACCCACACGTGTCGCACAAGAACGCCGTCGCCGCAGACGGAGAGTTCTGATGAGGACGTGGAGATCATTAGTGAGAGATTTGTTGGATTGGCTGCTGATTTGGCGCGAGGGCGCGCCGAGGTCGCGGCGAACAACGTCACCATGGCGGCTCTCACAGAGTCGATAAGGGTGCGCCAGGAGATCATCAGATCATCAGAGGAGATCATCAGAGAGTATGAAGAGCGACCTCGCACTGCTCGCGCGACTGCAAGGATGAGCACGCGTGGGTCAGACTGCCCTGGGCTTGATGGTCGTGATGGTGCACGAGCTGCACCTACGCGGGAGCACTGCTCTGGCCAAGCTCTCAGTGGGACACGGTCCAGGGGCTTAGAGTGCAACATGGCACAGCGGTCCGAGCACCAGTCAGTCCACGACATTCTAAGGTCCCCGACGCATTCTGTCTGCACGCAGCGGACTGAAGCTATGCCTCCGGCTGCACCGGAGCAGGAGGCCACTTCGCTCGTGCCATCGCCAACCCGGGGCTCCACAGCGCCCAGCAGCCCAGAGCGATCCAGTGGCCGTGTTGCGCGCACCGACACCCGACGTGAAGGCCATCTTGCGACAAGCCCGCAGAGTCTGACCGCGAGGCCCGTGCAGCAGCGCTCGCCACGGGCTGGCCAGCGCAGGAGGAGATCTCCGAGCCCCAGGAGGGAGGCCCAGCATCATGGAGCAGCTCGCAGTCGACATACAGGCAGCAGCGCGCCGCGTACTTCCTATGAGCGCCTAAGTTATGATGAACGCTGGGAGGAGAGAAGAAGGGAGAGCGCACTGGGGCCTTTTCAAGGGGGCACCGGGCCGGCTGCAGCCCGGCGCGCCCGCTACTGAGAAGCAGCCCCGGCGCACAGCCGGGCACACAGCCCGCCGATGGACGGTGGGCGAAGCGCACTCAGGTGTGCTTCCTGCTCGTGGGGGTGTTCGCGCGCTTGCAATGGCCGCCGCTGCCTCACTTTGCAGTAATGGTAGTGTGGATGGCCATGGAGGTATCCAGGTACCTTGGTGAGATGGTAGCCGTCTGGGCGTGCCGCACTGGGGTGCCCCGCAGAGCCATGGCGCGCACATTGTGGGCCATACATACCGCGTCGCTCGCGCCATGGGCGCATCATCGAGCGCATCTGCGTGTGCTGTTGGAGCTGGCTAGGCACCAGAGCATATATCTTCCAAAAGTTTTTGCGGCCCGCAGTTGCAAACCTTTCAGGCCCGGTTTCGGCCAGCCCGGCCAGTCTCGAAAATTGCCCGCCGCAGGCGAATTTTTCGAATTTTAAGTATGGGAATATCATGAAAATCGAAAATTTTACGTAAAATTTTGAGATGTTCACCGTTCGTCTACGGCCCGCAGCCTGATCCAATCCCGGCCCGCTTTCGGCCCGGCGTGACACGCTACGGCCCCGGGCCGGCCCGCCACGGTAAGATATATGCCCTGCTAGGCACCTGCTGTTGCTGGTCGTGGGGGCCTTTAAGGTAACCGGGCTCCACCATGTCCAGCGCGGGCTGTGGTACGTGCCATTGCTACGGTTTGGGCTCGCCATGCTCGCCATGAACTTCACGCACATGGTCAGTACTCTGGGGTGCATCTTGGTAGTTGGCGCCCACGTTATGAACCATGGGTTGCCAGGCTCCTGCTTGGTTTGCGATGGAGGCGCGTTCACTACGCTTGGGGCTCGAATGGGCCGTGCGTTGGCAATCGCCCAGCGAATCTCGGCAGCGGGTCCGGCCACGCTGGCAGCTGTCCCTCGGCGCATGCAGAAGCCGCGTTTTGCCGCCCGGCTGCAACGCCTGCGGTTCACAGCCGCTTGCTACCAGGTGGAGCACTGCGTCTATGTGGCGTCAGTCTTGGCGCTGGTGGTCTACGTGTCTGCGGGAGGAGGCCTGGGCCGTATGGAAGGGGGGTGGAGGATGCTGACTTGCATACTGACCCTTCACCCTCCAGTCAAACCAGTGGGGACCAGCAGAATTTTGAAACTTTTGCTGTTACTCGTGGTGGCTGCTTGGGTGGCCGCTGTGGCCCCCGGGGAGTCTCAGGGCGTGCTGGCGGTGGGCTCATGCTCGAACTCGCCAAGCAGATCTTCCAGGACCACCTGGGAGGACCAGAGGTCTTCGCGCCAATGGGACACTGGATGGGAGGCTATGGTGGCAGAGCGAGACGAGGTGCTTCCGCACACGGTGCTGGACACGTTACAGCCAGGGGGCACAACCAGGGTCACCAAGGACGAGGCCGCGTGGCTGGATACCGAGCTCAATGCCACCTTTGGAGGACATCCCGAGTTCACTGAGGAGAACTGGGAGGAGATGCGCAACGTGGTGAGGAGATGCAGCTATTGCTTCGCCAACAAGCCGCAGGACATCAAAGGCTACCATGGAGGAGCAGCACATGCGACCTTCGCCATCCCGTTCAAGGACGAGACTAAGGTAGCCTACCAGCGACCGAGGAAATACAGCCCAGGGGAGCAGGAGATCATCGACCTGCACTGCAAGGAGCTGCTGGAATATGGCTTCATCGAGCCGGCTTCACAGCACTGCAGACACGCCAGCAACGTGGTGGTCGCGGGGAAGAAGGATCACGACACTGGACAGTGGACTTCGACGAGATTCTGCGTCGACCTCCGGAACACGAACCGGTTGTCGCTGAAGGATAACACGCTACCGCATCGTCCAGAAGAGCTCTACCAGCGCGTGGCCAAGGCCAAGTTCAAGACTACCCTGGACGCGACCAAGGCGTTCCACCAGAATCCCATGACTACAGAGGAGGACAGGGACAAGACAGCGTTCTGGTGGGGCAACCAGCTTTATCGTTACACATCCATGCCGTTTGGAGCAGCTGGAGCGACCGCAGCCTTCATCAGAATCATGGACTACGAGTTGCGTCACCTGCAACATTGCACGGTGGCGTACGTCGATGACGTGTGCATATACTCATACACCGCTGAGCAGCACATCAAGGATGTGGAAGCCGTGCTTCGCACCTTGGGGGATGCAGGGATACGCCTGCATTCGGGCAAGTCGACCTTCGGGTCAGCCACTGTGGACTTCTTGGGCTATCGCATTGGCTACAACACTATTGGTGCGCAGGACATCAAGTGCAAAGCCATCCAAGAGTTGCCCAAGCCCGAGGACAAGACTGGAGTACGCTCCATCCTTGGACTCATGAACTACTACTACAAAGGTTTGGTGGGGGAGCCCATGGGACCCAACTACTCCTCAGAGATGGCACGACCACTGAACGACTTGCTCAGAAAGGAGGTGTTGGACGTCAAGGAAGCTTGGGGGAAGGAGCAGGACCAGGCATTGCAGGCATTGAAGGACGCCCTATGTTCGGGGAGATGTTTGAAGCCCATCGATTATAGTAGGCACATTTTCCTCTACACGGACTGGAGTAACCATGGCATTGGTGCAGTGCTGGGTCAGAAGGACGAGAACGGCGTAGAGCACATCTGCGTGGTGATCAGTCGCTCGTTGTCGAAGACCGAGAGACAGTACGCGAGCTTCCAGGGCGAGATGCTGGCAGTGGTGTGGGCAATCCGCACGTTACGACAGTACCTGCACGGGATCCACTTCACGCTGATTACCGACCATTCGCCGCTCACAACACTCATGGAGAAGGGGGACCTGCAGGGCCAGCACCTACGCTGGGCCATCAGCCTCCAGGAGTTTGAGTTCACGGTCCAGTACCGACCAGGTCCGAAGAATGAGAACGCGGATGTGCCATCCAGGTACCCACTGCCCAGTACCGCAGACGAGACCGGTGCCCGCTTGGACCGGGAAGGGGACCACGCCAGGGAAGCGGGGCATGCCGAGAGGCTAACGCGCTGCTTCGCAGATATCATCTGCTTGGAAGTGACCCGAGGGAGCCACCACTTGGTCGAGAAGTGAGCCTAGAGGCACAGGTGGCCAACTACTGCGAGAGCATGGTCAGGGAGCAGCTGGGGACCAGCGCAGTCCATCGACTGTTTGACGTGCACTACCAAGAAGAGTTGGAGTGCAACAAGGGGGTCATGTTTGACACTGACCACCCGGAGGTGGCCAGGTGCTCGGGCAGGTTGACTCGAGTCGCCTGGGATGCCCTCAGCCAGGTCCGGCCAATCAGGGGTATGCATTCTGGAGGCTCCCCGGCGATATACGGCGACGAGACCATGGAGGGTGGCAAGCTCAAAGTGCCAAAGAAGATCGACACGAGAGTGATTGACAAGAGCTTCTTTCGGGAGGCCAGAGAAGAAGGCGTGGTCTGCTATGAGCCGTGTGGGGGCTTGTGTGCTGGACTAGAGATGCTCTTGCGCTGTGGAGTTAAGGTCAACAAGTACCTCTACCAGGACATCTCGAAGTCCAGCCAGACGGTAGCCAGGGCCAGGTGCATGGCGCTCAGCCGCCGTCATCCTGACTTGTTTCGTGCCGAGGCAGCCCATTTGGAACAGCTGCCCAGCAACATCGAAGACACCAGTCTCATTGACCTTGTACATGCAGGGGCATTGAGTGGAGAACAATGGGTCATGGTGTGTGGATATCCATGCCAGGACCTGTCACCAGCTGGCAAGCTGGCTGGTTTGGAGGGCAGGCACAACAGACTGTTCTACCAGGCAGTGCGAGTCCTCTCTACGCTGCAACAGCTGCAGCCTCGGCGACCGCCAGCATATGTGCTAGAGAACGTTTCTCCGTTGTCACACAGGGAGAACTCGAAGATCAGGAAGGACGTGTTTCCCATCATCAATAGCGTGGTGGGCCAGCCAGTATCCTTCGACGCGGCGCGCGCGGGATCATACGCGCATCGTCTACGAGCATATTGGAGCAATCTGTTTCAGAATCAGCAGTTCAATCTGGTAATGGAGGGGGTGGACAGACCACCAGACAGATACGTGCGCGATATTTTGCAGCGAGGCTGGAAGCCACGCAGGGTTGTCACTGGAGACAGGAAGCCTCACTACACCGCTAACGTTGTGGGGGAGCCTATGAGAGTATTGCCAACCATCTTGGCGACACAAAACTCTCGCGCCTTTCGCGCACCTCGCGCAGGCACGGTGGTGAGGAAAGACGATGATGATGAAGTGGGGGAGACCAGAGAGGTCAACCTGGACGAGAAGGCAGTTGCCATGGGGTACAGCGCGAGTGAGCTGCGCATGGCGCACGGCATGAAGGACGAAGAATTGGCAGGAGTGCTTGGCCTCGCCATGGATCGGAGAGCAATGGAGCTATTGTATGCGATTGCCGAGGTCAGCACGACCAAACTGCCGAAGAGCGAGGAGAGCGAGGAGGAGGAGCATGGCACGCTAGCGGCCATCCCTATCGTGAAGTCCACCAAGGTGGCTACCACCTCCGAGGACACAACTGAGCCGGTGCGAGCACAACTAGCAGAGTGGGTCACCAGTTCCAACGACTACACTCAGCAAGTCGCGCGACGCCTTAGCCATCAGGACCTGGGAAGAACGACTGCAACACATGTGCAGTCAGGGGCAGAAAGGTACTCAGGGACTCGGCACCGCCGACGCCGTCCCACGTCGCAGACAGTGGAAGCTTGCCTCCATGAAGCTCGCGGGCTATGAGGCGCGCCATAGGCAGGCCTTTTCAAGACCTGGGGACAAGCCAGCAGAGACAAGCTCAGCTCCAGAATGGGCACCAGTGGCGAAGGAGAAAGAGATGAGGCTGCCTAGGCTGCCCGACACTACGAGAATGGTTGCCATGCTAGCCAGTGTAACCAACCAGGAGTCACTTCGAGAGAAGTACCCCGACATACACGAGGACGAGCTATGCCTCGCGTGGATCAAGACCGGAGGAAGAGTGGAGGTGCCCAAGGAGGAGTACCATAGAGTGAGGAAGAGAGCAGCACGTCACCGCTGGGACGAGCTCATGGGCGAGTTGTACATGGTTACCGTCAGTGGTAAGGAGCTGCTGGTGCCCAAGCCCTGTGACAGGATTCAGCTGGTGCGTGAGCACCATGAGAGGACTGGCCATTGGGGCATCAGGCGAACACTGAACTTGTTGTGGCAACGCCATTACTGGGTGGGCATGAAACAGGATGTGCGAGCGGTGGTCACTCAGTGTCAGACTTGCCAGAGGGTGAAGACGCACTATGCACGGGAGGAGGCGATGCTCACGCCGCTGGAAATCAAGTCCTTCATGTACCGCTGGTCTCTGGATTTAGCTTGGCCCACTAAGCGCATCACGAAGGCTAGGAACCAACGCGTCTTGGTCATGATTGAGCACTATACGCGGTTCGTCGTGTGCGTTCCAATCCCTGACAAGGAGGCCGCCACCATCGCCAGCGCGTTTCGCAATCACGTTTTATCCGTGTTTGGGGCGCCAGCAGAATGCCTTGTGGACGGGGGCACAGAGTTTGAGGGCGAGTTCGCCGCCCTATGCAAGCAGTGTCTCATTGACCGGAGAGTGACTTCACCGAGTTCCCCAGAGAGCAATGACTTGACTGAACGGGTGGTACGCACCCTCAAGTTTTGCTTCAAGAAGATGGCCCTCGACAAGGGCCTGGACTTCGAGTGGGACGAGATGCTCTGGTCACTCGTACTCAGTTACAACGCAGCTAAACAGCAGTCGACTGGAGTGGCGCCATTCACCTTGCTGTTCGCTCAGGAAGCCACTGTGCCACCGGATCTTCGTGCCCGATCCGAGTTGGACTTTGGGAAGCAGGAGGAGAAGACACTGGCTGAGGACTTGTTACAGCGAGCAGCCATCGTGAAGAAGCTCATGGTACATGCAGGGTGCAACCTGGAGATCGCCCAGCACCGCGACACCTTGCGATACGAGCACAGGAGGAGTGGCAGCTACGAGCCGAAGCCGCATCAGTTCAAGGCAGGCGACTTCGTGTACATACGACAACAACCGCGCTCTGGCATGGAGGTGGCCACTAAGCCAGCCATCCTAAAGATAGTCAAGGTGCAAAGAGATGGGGTGGTAGTGTTGGAGGACAGCACGAAGTTGCGGGAGAAGACCACAGTGCAGAACATCGCACCATGTCACCTGCAGGTGAAAGATCAATACGACTGCAGTGCAGCCATCCCCAGCAAGCATCTCGCGTGTGAGAGGTGCATGAGGACAGATGGGGAGGCAGCCATGTTGCTGTGTGACACCTGTAACCGTGGCTATCACACGTGGTGTCTGAATCCAGCGCTGGATGGAGTACCTGAAGGAGATTGGCAATGTCCCAAATGCTTGGGTGGGACCGTGGTGGCAGCTGCCGCTGAAGTGAGTACGTCGATTGTGGAGAAGATGGCTGCCATGGAGCTGCAGCTGAGAGAGAAGTTGGGCTCAGATGTGGTGTTGTTGCCTGCAGACGTGGGTCCACATCGTGCGGTGAAACCGGGGCGTGAAGACCCATGGCAGGCGCTCACATCGCGACAGATGCTCAGGAAAGAAGGGAGCATGGGGGATCTCCCTGACAGAGTGGCCTGGGGGAACCAGGAGGAGCTCAGCAGAGTAATTACAGACGTGATGCCAGGATTCTGGCATGAGGGCCATCGTACCATCTTGAGCAGAAAGTGTGCAGAGCAGCGCACTCGCGCGAGAAGCCTTCGCAAGGCGTCCACGGTGCAGGCCATGAGTCCAGAGGAAGTGCACAAGAGGGGGGATGTTACGCAGTTGAGCAGAGCCCAGGTGAAAATTGCCAGTCAACTGGACTGGGGCTTAGAGCTGGTGATGACAGTTCCCCAGGAGGTTAGACGTCTGGCGCACGAGGTGACTTGGGAGAAGATCACACAGGTCTGGGATCCATGGGCTGGCACAGGTGTCATTGGCAAAGTTATGTCACTGGAATGGCCTCACCTGAAGTTTATGAATAATGATTGGAACCCGCAGCTGAAATGGCACGAAGCCCTTAACGCCTTGCAACCGGGCAATTATCGCGCCTGGAAGGAAAAGTATGGGGTGTGTGACGCGGTGGTGACCTCACCCTGGTTCGCAGTGTTGGATATTGCGTTGCCATTAGCAGTTCTGGCCAGCCGAGTGGTGGCTTGTATTCATGTGCCATCGCACTACATGACATATATGACAGAGAGCAGGGCACAATACTTTCGTAAGTTGTGTCACGCTGGACGCTTACATGTGATTGGACACTTAGACCATGGGCCTATTGGCAGAAGATGTATGTGGGTCATGGTGTTTCGGAATCCTCTGACATGGGCCAGGATGCTACGAGGAGGAGAAGCTTCTGGAGTGGGTATGTTTACCTTCAGCATGGGCAAGTTCGCGATGGACGGTGTCACAATAGAAGATGCTGAGCAAGCTCTTGTTTAATGTCTGTGCTACCAGTGGCAGCTACAGATGGGGGATGTTGAGAAAAAGAGCTTGCATAAGTTGTGAAAGGAAAGAAGATATCAAAAAATTTGAGATTTTGTGCTGGAGTTGACATTCAGTCCGAGCTCAGTCATCAGAGTTGTCATCACCGACCCGTCATGACCGCTGTCATCACCGACCCGACCTGACCGCTGTCATCACCGATACGGCTCGACACCTCTGACTACCTCACTGACCTGATTGTCACCTCCTCTGATCGAGTTCGGTTGTCACATGAGACAGAGCACACACTAGCTCATTTCGCATCACACTCAGCATACTAGAACTATATATTATATCTTCTGTATGTGGAGAGGGATTCTGAGTGCGAAACCCTGAGCGTTGCAGTGCTTCCTGTTTGACCTGTCTGACTGACTGGGTCTTCTCGCAGGTTATGGGCCCACCACGCTGAAACGGAACGTACGATTCCTCTCACTCACCACTACTTGCTTACTTTACTTCCATGATCCCTTGATGGCGCGCCCTCTTGGCGCTTCCCTAAGCGTTTAGCCGACCATAATCGGCTCCTAGCCTTAGGCCGGTGGTGGGGCCAAACCTGCAAGATCCTAGACATCCCCCGACAGCAGGGTGGCACTAGGAACAGATTACTGCCCGTGTCAGGACGTTGGGTCTACGGACCAGCTTTTCGGGGTTTTCAGCCCTGACACGGTGTGACTGCAGTTCCACCATTTCCATCATCTTTCTGGATTTTGGTTCTGGCACTGGATTAGTGGCATGTATCTTGGTTTGATTGGTTATTGGTCTGACCACCTCACTCGAGGTGGTGTGCTGGAGTTGACATTCAGTCCGAGCTCAGTCATCAGAGTTGTCATCACCGACCCGTCATGACCGCTGTCATCACCGACCGACCTGACCGCTGTCATCACCGATACGGCTCGACACCTCTGACTACCTCACTGACCTGATTGTCACCTCCTCTGATCGAGTTCGGTTGTCACATGAGACAGAGCACACACTAGCTCATTTCGCATCACACTCAGCATACTAGAACTATATATTATATCTTCTGTATGTGGAGAGGGATTCTGAGTGCGAAACCCTGAGCGTTGCAGTGCTTCCTGTTTGACCTGTCTGACTGACTGGGTCTTCTCGCATTTTGTGTAGTCACAGTAGTAAGTCAACTGTGCAGTCATATAAGGCAACATATGCAGAGCCGAGCTAGTATTAAAGAAGCGCCGACAATAAGTAAGACTGTTTAGTAGTACGGCTAGAGAGTTATGCTTTGTGTGGACGCTTCGTGCATAAGTTCGCGACAAAGCGAGAGGGGTGTTCGTTTCAGCCGTGCTCCGATTCTTCGGAGATTTTGCTGTTCAGGCTGAGACTTTGTTGGCAGGTTTGCTGAACGAAAGCATCTTGTGATGCTCCGACTTTTTTAAACTTACTATATATGAGCCCTTGGCAAGCGAGAGGGGTGTTCGTTCCAGCTGTGCTCCGATTCTTCGGAGATTTTGCTATTCAGGCTGAGACTTTGTTGGCAGGTTTGCTGAACGAAAGCATCTTGTGATGCTCCGACTTTTTTAAACTTACTATATATGATCCCTTGGCAAGCGAGAGGGGTGTTCGTTCCAGCTGTGCTCCGATTCTTCGGAGATTTTGCTGTTCAGGCTGAGACTTTGTTGGCAGGTTTGCTGAACGAAAGCATCTTGTGATGCTCCGACTTTTTTAAACTTACTATATATGAGCCCTTGGCAAGCGAGAGGGGTGTTCGTTCCAGCTGTGCTCCGATTCTTCGGAGATTTTGCTATTCAGGCTGAGACTTTGTTGGCAGGTTTGCTGAACGAAAGCATCTTGTGATGCTCCGACTTTTTTAAACTTACTATATATGATCCCTTGGCAAGCGAGAGGGGTGTTCGTTCCAGCTGTGCTCCGATTCTTCGGAGATTTTGCTGTTCAGGCTGAGACTTTGTTGGCAGGTTTTTCAATTTAAAAATAAAGTTGTGAGTTGTCCCTGTCGGCCGCTTCTGTTTGCACCCTTGCCAACCCTCTATGCTCCGACAGTTAGGGACCTGGCCCACCTGTTAGGTGGAACTAGAGTTGGGCTGCAGACGAAACTGCAGACAGGGACACCAACAACAACATCAGAGCCAAAATTACCGGAGCCTGACGTAAACTATCCGAAGCTGTGAAATATTAATCTGGTGTGATCTGCTCATTTCGGTCTGTAGAATCGGTTATGCTGTGTGTTGCAGCTGATCTCCGTTGTTTATTTTGCCTGTGATTTCTGTTGTCTGCTGCACCTGATAAAAGACTCTAAGCCTGTAGCGTTTTCAATTTAAAAATAAAGTTGTGAGTTGTCCCTGTCGGCCGCTTCTGTTTGCGCCCTTGCCAACCCTCTATGCTCCGGCATTTAGGGACCTGGCCCACCTGTTAGGTGGAACTAGAGTTGGGCTGCAGACGAAACTGCAGATAGGGACAATGATGGAAACGCCGAAATGCTTCCAGTATAATCATATTGTTGATCAGACAATATAATTATATCGGGCAACAACCTCCCGACGAGATCCAGACGGGACTCGAACCTGCGCGCTCAAGGTGCAAACCCAACACATAGCGCCCTACGCCGTAGCGCCATGACATCAGATCTGATGACATAGCGCTAAGGCGGCACTGTGGAGGCGGTCGAGTGCACTCACCGACCATCGCGCTATCGGGGGCGCCAAAATAAATATCCTGTCTGACATCGAGGGCCAGCAGCTGCCGAAATGGTGCCGTGCCTCCAAAGAACTAGAGTTATGATGGAAACACCGAAATGCTTTCAGTATAATTATATTGTTGATCAGACAATATAATTATATCGGGCAACAACCTCCCGACGAGATCCAGACGGGACTCGAACCTGCGCGCTCAAGGTGCAAGCCCAACACATAGCGCCCTACGCCTTAGCGCTATGTCATCAGATCTGATGTCATCAGAGCCAAAATTATCGGAGCCTGACGTAAACTATCCGAAGCTGTGAAATATTAATCTGCTGTGATCTGCTCATTTCGGTATGTAGAATCGGTTATGCTGTCTGTTGCACCTGATCTCCGTTGTTTATTTTGTCTGTTATTTCTGCTGTCTGCTGCACCTGATGATAAAAGACTCTAAACCTGTAGTTTTTTCAATTTTAAAATAAATGTCAGGGTTATGACCGATGACACATGTATCATACATGTCATACGTGTCATACCTGTCAGACATGTCATACCATGTCATGTCATGTCATGTCATATATTATTATGACAGACAGTCGTCAGACAGTCGTCAGTACGGTCGACTATGACTGTACATGTCATCGAGATGAGACGTCACATCATCTGTCATTTATTCAAGGAAAGACTTGAATGATACCTGTCATCGAGAGTTCGTACGTCGAACTCGAGATGGCAAAGCAAGATCCATCTTGAAGAACCGAAATGGTTCGGAGAAGTATGCATCTTTGCTTCTAGCATGTTCTGAATAAGCATGCGCAGTATCATGTGGCAAACGCATTATTCGTTTAGCCGATACTGGTCGTTCAACCAATGTCTTGGGTTCACAACCCGATTGCGGTGCCAACTATGAGTTGGGGGACATCTGGTATATGAGCTAGCGTTGTGCTAGAGCAGGATCTTCTGTCCGAAGTCTGCACTCATACCCGCACATATCTACACGCGTGTTGTCGTTCCTTAACACCGTGTTATTTATCTTAAACATAAAGATATACTAAGGCTCGTCTGCGCAAGCCCGACAGGCGGACAGGGCTGCCACCCCCTTACAGTGGGGGGGCTAAAGTCACTGTTCCCATGACCCTCGCCGCATTTTTCACTTTCCGCCACTCTGCCCTCTCTTCGTCGCCGCATTCGCGCTCTGGTGGTGCTTGGCCGCTTTTGGCTTTGGCACCGCACAGGCATTGGCTGATTCGTCTTCTCCGTGGCGCTTGAGGTCTTCTGCGATCGAGGACTTCGCCGCCGCCAATCCGGGATCGCGTCGCAGCTTGTAGAAACTTGCCCTTTAGAATTTTAGGCAACGCCCCATGCACGGATGTGCTTCTAGTTGGGTTGAGAAAGGCCCCTTTGGCCTCAACATTCTAGTAACATTGGGTTAGGATTCAGGGTGTGCCTGCGTCGGGATGACCACTCACACCTTCCGGGAGAGGTGGTGTCACGGGGAAGCCGATTCCCCCCCCACTGTATGGGGGCCTGCTTCTCCTTGTTTCACCCCTCGCCCTGAGTGCCTGTCATCTTGTCATCTGTCACCGCTCCGACCGTTCCGCACCGCTCTCGATAAAACACCTAAGTATTTTATCTTATGCAGTTTTTAGACCGACCGGATCACCACCTGTGTTTCTTGTGTTTCAGCGATATATATCCCTTATATATATATATATATATATCACTCCTTTCATCAACTATCTATTAAATTAAGGGAAACCGTGACTATGAATTTGCATCGGGTCGACTACGCGTTGGCCAAGGAGTCCACGCCAAAAAATGATCAAGTTCTCGTCAAATGAAATCCAGCGCGGACAGTACAAAAAATCCAGGCCGGTGTACGCTGCAGCAAGTCCAAAATCAATCCGCCTGAAGCGAGCCCTCAGCCGCAACTCCAATGTAGTGCTGTCCGGGCGACCGGGCCCCATGAGCCATGACCCCCGGTCTTACCCCCCTGTGGTTCAAGTATCGAGTATCAGTGACACATGTATCTAGTATCAAGTATGTAGTATCAAGTATCAGTATGAAGTATGGAGTATCTAGTATGTGACACGATGCAGTATGAAATTAGTATCAGTATGAAATTGATACGTGTTTCGTCAATTCGCCGTTTCATGTTCGATGTTTCCATCGCACGATCCATATCAAACTTACCTTTAGGCTTAAGCGTTAAGGCTATGAACTAGCATACGCATAAGCACTGCACTTTCATTTCCTCAATCCTGAAACTCAAATATAAACTCTTTATATGACCTATGACTGACGTGAGGTGAGGCGTTTATTCAATTTTCGAGCATCAGCAATATTTTGGCGCATACTGTGTCACACAAGTCCATTTCACAGTCGAAACATCATTGCGTACTTTTGAAAATATTTACAGGATGGTATTGGACGAGGCCACATTAGACTCTGTTCGGGCATATCTCAGGAACGTCAAAGTTCCAACAGCCCACGACAAAGTTTTCAAGGATGAGTGTATGTTCAGCTTTGAGAACCCCTTCTCTCCAGATGGTCTATACGTCAGCCTCGCTAGTTTTCAGGGCTTTGGCAAAGATAAGGTGGAACAAAATTTCATCAAGATGAATCAGGGCCTATATTTGCATCTCAAATACGTGAAAGTTCCGAAGGAAACTCCGGCCCAGAGTGATGAACCAACGAAGATGGCTATTGGTGTTGAAGGAGGATTTTCCCTTGAGGACCAGTACACTATTGAGAAGACACACAGTCTTGTCGTATTCCCCGACATGAAGACCATTCCGTACCCTTGCCCTGAGCTGCCCGAACTCGTTATCCAATCGGTATTCCCCAGCTTCCGCAATCACTCAAAGCCCGGACTGTGTCCACTACTGGCTGGATCCATGGTCTCCCCTTTAGGTCTGGCTTGTTTCCTTGCGTTTTGCTTAGTTTCCGGGAATAATATCATTTAAGTATGACTGTTGTGTCCCAGCACAGATGGATCTATTGAAGTCATATCCTCCTCTCTTTCGCCCTTACAGTTTGTTTTATTGCCTACCTGTGCGAACTTCAGAACGCTCGAATAAAACCTGTGTGGACTTCAGAACGCCCGTGTTTTTTCCCGGTCGCAACGTAAATGAATTAATCCGCATCCTATTTCCATCTGCAGAGTTTGCCTTGAAGGAAACTGCCGAGCCAGGGGCGCGGCCTCTTAGCGTACCACTCACTTTACTTACACGCTTGTGGTACGCAGCTGGACGCGCTGATTAAGCACGCAGGGTCAAGGCACCAAGACGAAGTTGCAGCGTGGGAGGAAGCGCCACTGATTGAGAGCAAATATGCCGAGAATCTCGTGCAGCTCGATAACGGCAAGAAAATTTCGCCTAATCCACGCGACTGGAAGTGTGAGGTATTATATTCCTTCAAGTGCCACTCATTCTCCCTTTTCCGGTTTCGACTGGCAGGCTCGAGTGGCACCACTCGGTTCTACGCTGCGTGCCTGAACCCTTCTTGTTCTCCTTCCAAGTCAAAGGCGCTCTTCGTCTTTGACACAGGAACTACAGACTTTCTCCCTTCGCCGCCGTTCTTAGCTTGCCAATTCCTATCACCTGCTACTGCTTCCCGCCGTTACTAAGTTTGCGTTCCCTCCAAAGAGCGTAGGCGGGCGTATACACTCACAAACTATACTCGCACGTTCATAGGCACACGTAGTAAGGCTCCATTAGAAAGGTCTGCGCACGAATCCAACAGCCACTTCTCTTCCCAAGGACACGAGCATGTACGCCTTTTAGTGCTGCTGATCGATCGTGTACGGATCTTCTCTAATGTGCAGGGTTCTCTGATTTTGTAAGTTGCTTGCTGTTCGTGTTAGGGGTAGGCCCCGGAATTCCGTTTGACGTGCGGACGAGGTGATACCAACATCCCTGTGTGCGCTCGGGTGATCTGACCAGGAGAGTGGCATGACCGAAAACTTGTGGCTCAATCTATCCACGGGTCATATTGGAAGTGGTCGTCGAAACTGGGATGGCAGCGGCGGTACGGGCGCAGCGCTGAAGCACTTCGAGGTACACGTTTTCGATAAGCCACACTTTAAGCACGGTCCGTGCGGAGCGTGCAATAGTCTGTTTCCTCCTCAGGGAGATCTCCTAGTTGAGCAGTCTGAGATCACGGCTTCTATTGGCTTCAATAAGTTCACGCGATATTTGGCTCACGGAACAGTTAGGCACTTTGCTTTCTACACGCCCAAGATCTTCCATCGGGTCCGTCCAGACCTTCAGAACACTGACCGTTCGAATTTCGTCAGTCGCACCTAAGCTCTTCTCTCAGCGCACCTTTACCATAAAAACTCCTCTTGCTGTGATCGAGCTGAAGGTGAAGCCACAACTACAAAGTTCACCTAACGCCCTACTGTGCGTGTGCGAACAGGAAACCGGACGCTTGTACCCCCTGTGTGTGAAGCTGGTGCGTCGCCCACTCGCGAATAGGGCCTCGAGGCTGGCGAGGGCTAACCGTAACGCTGAATCGCCATATCATCCAACATGATCAGTACGGACCTGCAGCACCTTCAAACAAGCACGTTTTTAGTGCCTGGCAGTATTTTTCTATTGGAAGGATCATCATTCCGTGCTTCCAGCAGTCTCTCTTACAGATTCTTCGGGATTCTGCAAACTTTTAGCCCCTATGCTGATTTCCGCTTTATTTTGGACCGCAGGGGACCATCACTCCCTCCGGAGCCGACGTCTACAGCTATGCACCCGACGAGGTGTGCCAGACTAGCCCGTCGCAGGAGCCTGCCGTCCAGCGAGTCTGCTCTTGCGCACTTAGCGCTTGGCTTGTCCGGCGCGCCCTAGTCTTCTCACAAGGGCCGCGGGACGCGTGTCTCAGGATGATCTGGTCAAAGACCTCCACCTCGCAAAGCACCTCAGCCACTGGGGGATCGACGTGATGCAGATGGAGAAGGTGAGTGTGGGTGGCTTTTCTTGGCGCCGCCGCTTGTATGAAACCTCCCTGGGTCGTAGACACGTTCCACTGCGCGCCTCCCCCAGACGCGCCGTCCCGCCGATGCTGGAGACCTGAGCGTCGACTTGAGGGAATGTGATATGCTCACAGACGGAAAAGAGCATGGCCGAGCTGAACATCAAATACAACAAGACGTTCGAGTTCGACAAAATTACCGAGGCCGGAAGTAACTTGGTGCGCTGGCTCCCCACTGCGTGAGCTGCAGGCAGGCTGCTTGCAAGTGCCTGCCGAATCTTACCTCCGTTCGCGCCTTCCTCGGCTCCCGGGGCTATTCCCTCAATCCAGTGTGAGATGATCTCTGTGTTGCGCACGGCAGGTCCCTCTGAAGGGCCCCGGCTTTGTCGGCCTCAAGAACCTCGGCAACAGCTGCTACATGAACTCGGTACTTCAGGTGGGGCGCCCTAGGATCGCTGCGATTCCAACACTGCGGCAGCTTTCTCCCCTGGCGCGGGGCTGCAAACGCGATCTTCTGACTGCCTTAAACAGGTGGTAGGAGCTGCTTGCCCTGCACAGGTGGCAGGAGCTGCCTGCCCTGCACAGGTGGCAGGAGCTGCTTGCCCTGCACAGGTGGCAGGAGCTGCCTGCCCTGCACAGGTGGTAGGAGCTGCTTGCCCTGCACAGGTGGCAGGAGCTGCCTGCCCTGCACAGGTGGTAGGAGCTGCTTGCCCTGCACAGGTGGCAGGAGCTGCTTGCCCTGCACAGGTGGCAGGAGTTGCTTGCTGCACAGGTGGCAGGAGCTGCTTGCCCTGCACAGGTGGCAGGAGCTGCCTGCCCTGCACAGGTGGCAAAAGCTGCTTGCCCTGCACAGGTGGCAGGAGCTGCTTGCCCTGCACAGGTGGTAGGAGCTGCTTGCCCTGCACAGGTGGCAAAGCTGTTTGCCCTGCACAGGTGGCAGGAGCTGCTTGCCCTGCACAGGTGGCAGGAGCTGCTTGCCCTGCACAGGTGGCAGGAGCTGCCTGCCCTGCACAGGTGGCAGGAGCTGCTTGCTGCACAGGTGGCAGGAGCTGCTTGCCCTGCACAGGTGGCAGGAGCTGCTTGCCCTGCACAGGTGGCAGGAGCTGCTTGCCCTGCACAGGTGGCAGGAGCTGCTTGCCCTGTACAGGTGGCAGGAGCTGCTTGCCTGCCCTGCACAGGTGGCAGGAGCTGCTTGCCCTGCACAGGTGGCAGGAGCTGCCTGCCCTGCACAGGTGGCAAAAGCTGCTTGCCCTGCACAGGTGGTAGGAGCTGCTTGCCCTGCACAGGTGGCAAAAGCTGCTTGCCCTGCACAGGTGGCAGGAGGTGATCTGCCTGAACTTGACACCTCCCCTCGGTGCTCGCAGGTGCTCTTCACTGTTCCGGAGGTGCAGAAACGTTACTGCGAACCTGCCGAGGCGATATTTGATGCGGCGCCCGCAGGTAACAGCCATCCGCCCCCTCCCCTGGTCCCTCCGCTCCCAAGTTCCGGATGCCGCTCCCTCCTGTTCTTTGTGAATGGGGCTGTTCTTTGTGATTGGGGCCGACTGCAACAGCTGCCCATAATGTCAACAACGGTGCACGGCTGGGATGTGAGAACGGTGTCACCTTCGCTCCCTCAGCTTAGCTTGAGTTGTTGGACTAACTTGACGAGGAAGACTCAGGGGTTGCAGGGCATTCCTGTCGAGGTGCATTATAGGTGGCCATGCGGGAGGCGGTGTATCCCACTCGGTATTTGGTGTCTGGTGGCGTTTGCTTTGTTGTGATGCAGATCCGGCCGGAGATCTGACCATCCAGCTGGCGAAGGTTGGTGTGGCACTTTGCACTTCACGATACTGTATCGGCGCTGGTAGGCGCCAGTTCTCCTTGTGATCTCCCCTGTTTCTGCGCCCGTTCTCCTCCTTGTTGCTCATGCCTACCATGCCGTGGCGGTGGTCTGCTCTGAGGTGTGAGGGGCGGGGGCAGACGAAGGCGTGTGTGTGGAGCCGGCCTCCATTAAATCCCTGGTGGGGAGGGGCCACCCGGAGTTCTCCTCGAATCGTCAGCAAGATGCGAGCGAGTACTTCCAGCATGTCCTGGTGAGGCTCCGCGGCCGACACCAGCCTGTCATACCGTCATACTAATGTTGAGCCGGAACTGTGTGCTGGCTGCCAGCCCCAGCACATTATGTGGCTGCCCCTTTAGAGAGTCCTGAGGAATGCTGCGGCTCACGGTGTATATCACGCCCATGTGGCACGCCGGCAACTGCCTTGGTTCCTCAGTTGCACGTCGGCAAGACTGCTAGCACGCACGTGGGCACGCCTCCTCTGGATTGCCGCGTTCCTCTGCTGCCGGCGGCTGACGAGATCCCCACTGCACTTTCTGCAGTCCAACCTGGAAGAATCGACGGCGCAGATGCACGCCGGCATCTGTGCTGTGCTCCGGCCCGCAGATGTGTTGCCGACATGGGAGCTTGTGGCGCAGGAGCTGGTGGCGCGGAGCGAGAGAGCAGCCACCGGACCTGCTGCTCTCTCTGAGCTGCCGTCTACTTCCAGCTTCTTCACCTTCGAGCTGGAGGACCGCATCCAGTGCGTCGAGTCTGGAATGGTATCGTTGAACCCCATCCGCGCCTCTGGTGTTGCTGTCGTGGATGAAGCCTTGTGGGGCGAAAGCAGCATCGGCTTTCGGGAGTCTACTGCATGCGGCTGGTGTCTCAGGGAACAGCTGGGATCGTGGGTGAAAACACTGCCACCCGACCCGTCAAGCCGTGTGGCGATGCTGTGCTCGGTGCGAGACAGGTAGGGGCGAGTCTCCATGTTGCGCGGAAGAGGTGGCGTGTTGCATGAGATGCCCAGGCCATCTGAGGGGACCCTCCCAGCATGTTCTGGATGCAAGGGCACGGTGAGATGGCGTATCGAGTGGCGTGCTGATGCTTGCCGCAATAGACGTGTCACGCGTGCAGCGGTGAGCGAAGGTCGCCCGGTAGCGGTGTCGCAGGTAAGCTACAAGACCCGCACGGAGAACACTCTCGGGCTGGAGATCCCTGTGGAGGCGGCGACCAACTTGAGCGAGGTGGAGCAGTTCAAGGTGGTGCCTTGCTCGCCGCCGCTGCGCCGCCGCCCCGCACGGAGCGGCCGGCCTCCGCCTGCGCCTTGCGGGCCTCACGCTCTACGCCTGCACACCGGTGGTGTCTTTTGGCTTATGGCATGTCTGGGCGCCTGGGTGTCGGCCTCCGGGTGATGACCGACGGCTGCATGGTTTCTGGCAGGAGCGTGAGCAGAAGCGGCAGAAGCTCAAGGAGGAGAATGCTGACGTGTACATCCAGGGTGGCGACAGCGTTGTCTCAAAGGTGATTGGGGCTGTGCACTTGACGCATCGGTTTCGCCACGGCGGCCCACGGCGTAGCGCGCTTTCTCCAGCGCTGCGCAGGCAGTTTCCCGGTGCCGCAGCTGGGCTGGCGCGCGCGATGCTCTGCGATATCCTCTTTGGAGCGGTGAGCTGTGGCCAGTGAAGCATGCCGAGCAGCTCGCGTGGATGTGTGCAGGATGCCACGGAAGACCCCGTCGTGCCGACCGTGCCCTGCCAAGCTTGCATCGACAAAATGGCCGCCCCTGAATTGGTGGAGGACTTCTTCTCTTCTGCTCTTGGGTACCCTCACCCTGTCCACCCTGCCCCCTCGCCGCGGCCCTCCCGCTCGGATTTGAGGCAGATGCTAGGTCCCATGCCATTACTTTGAAATAAGTTCAATCGCGGGAAATGTTGACCGAGTCGATGATTGATTACGGAATGAGTTCAATGCCAGTATCCACATTCCTGCATGTACGCCTGTGCGCCTCCGCTTTGTGCCGGCTGGCTGGTGGGATAGCGGGCCCTGTGTGAGAGTGCGCGTGTGGAGCGCACTGCCATGGTGCAGGCGAAAGGGAATAGCCAGCAAGACTGTACGCTTGAAGACATTCCCCCCATACCTGCTGGTGCAGATGCGTCGCTACTATGTGGGCTCTGATTGGACACCCAAGAAGTTGGATGTGCTGGTGGACGTGCCCGATACCCTTAACATAGAGAATCTGCGAGGGAATGGCCTGCAGGTGACAGTTGATGCCCACGGCGGCGACTGTTTGTAAATCTAGTTTTCCTCACCTCCGCTCCTTTGCGCCACTCACTGTGAGAGTGTCGCCGCCAGCGCGCGAGCCCGGTGCTGCCTGCCTCTATGCGGGGCCTTGCTCGGAGTCCTGTATGGAGGCGCCGCTGTGTCTGAGCCTCGTAAAATCGAAGCATGGCTGCGCAGGCGGACGAGGTGGCACTTCCCGAAGCTGAGTCTGCCCCCGCCACCACCGGCTCATATGCCCAAGCGGCCGCTGCTGCGCCAGCCCCGGTACTCCCACCCCGTTTCCTTCACTGCCCCGGTCTTCCCGCCAGGCAACTCTGCCAAAGCAACTCCGGTTCAGTATTTCCGCATCCCCTAATGCAAACCAAGGAGGGCTCGCATCGTTTGCTTTGAGCTTCGATGGGCCATTCACCCCACACAGGCCCCCAGTCAAATCGGGTGCTGCACCGGAGTGCCAAGCGTGTGATGCGATGGTGAGGAGGCGGATTAGAGAATAGGGAGGGGGAAGGTGGCGCGGGCAGGACGAGGCAATTGTGGCGCAGCTGGTGGGCATGGGTTTCAGTGAGAACGGGAGCAAGCGCGCGGCGATCGCGTGCGGGAACTCCAGCGCGGAGGCGAGCATGGAGTGGGTCTTCGCCCACATGGAAGACCCCGACTTCAATGACCCTCTTCCCCCACCCGGCGCCACTGCTGCTGCCCCGGCCGCCACCGCCCCTGACCCGGAAGCCGTGGCCACGCTCTCCGCAATGGGCTTCACAGTGCCTCAGGTGGAGGGTGCCCTCAAGGCCACGTCGGGGAACCTCGAGCGGGCTGCGGACTGGTACGTATGCCTCCAGCATCTTTCCCGCCCCACCCTACGACTCAGATCTTTCTTGACGGTGCCATACGGTGGCCAGTGCCATGCGGTGGCCGGTGGATCCTGCTGCCATAGACGGGGCGTTAGCCCCCGCAAGTTGTCGCAATCAGAGGGCTGTCATAGCAGTATGACCACTGCGGTGCAGGTTGTTGAGATGGGCATGGCGATGGCGTTGTGGTGGTGCTTGGGGAGCAGGCTTTTCAGCCACATGGATGACCTGGATGCAGCACTGGCCAGTGTGAATGCAAGCACTGACACTGCGGCTCCGGCGGGTGCGGGCAGCACGGCCCGTGCCCCCATGCTGGATGGCAAGGGCGAATACGAGCTCGTGGGTTTCATCAGCCACATGGGGTCCAACACTGGGTAAGCTCCCTCAAGTGCTTTGGGAAAGCGTATTGCCAGACCTACAGCTGAGGTGGCATATTGGTCCACTGCCACCAAATATATATCTGAGGCGGCATGTGAGTCCGATGTCACCAAGTCCAGTGTGCCAAATGCATTGCGACAGCTCATGCCATGTGACATTGCGCATGTATAGCCGCCAGATCATTGGCCGAAGCCCAGATTTATAACTTTGCTTCTGCGGAGGATGAATGACACTGCTCCCTCCCAGGCCAAAAAGAGATGACATGGATTCATTGGACCAGCTGTTGTAATTGCATTGCATGATTGACCGGCTTTGGAGCCACAGATTGCTAATGGCATTCTCATGACAAATGCTATATGCTGGCAAGCGCGTACTAACGGGGTAATATCAATCTATCACCCCTGCAGGTGCGGGCACTACGTGTGCCATATTAAGAAGGAGGGCAAGTGGGCCATCTTCAATGATGAAAAAGTTGCAGCCTCTGAGCATCCCCCCAAAAGTCTGGGGTACCTCTACATGTACAAGCGCAAAGACCATCAGGCTTAAACGAAGTACACATCTGCACATGTCTGCGTTGGCAATCGGTTCTGCGTGCGCTTAACGTCCTCTCTTCCATCGCTTCATCATGGATGTTATGGCGGATTCGAGCAGCACGTTACCAAACCTCCGTGTGCAGTGCATGATTGCTGCTGGATGGAGGATTTGGGCGAATTACGAGGCGAGAGTGTTTTGATCATGTCTCAATGTTATTCCGGGCGATAGCCTGTGGTGATTCTGCATATTTGCTTGCTACCGATCATGGCAAATTTGATCGTGCACATGGTTTACTTTTTGTGTATGGGGGGGAACGAGTTGTATCTGTGAGTTGTGTTGCTTTCAACGACATGCCAAATGGGACTCGTGCATGCTCCACGCATCACCCATTGGCTTTAGTGCTATTCTTATAGATAGGTTATTGCCAAGTTGTCAGATTACTGTATTGCACGCCTCAGCAGTACACGGTACCTTCTACGGTGCATTTTATTCCCGAGGTGATACGTTTTTTTGGTTGCGCGTAATAATGATAGGATGCATGCATCTTGAATCGTTATGAAAATGTCTAAAGATGTAGATAGCTTTTGCACTAGTTTTTTGGCATATCCCTCTCCCGCTAATCTATGGGCTGCCAACACTAGCCCGTCTGACGTCTGGTTGCACTTCCGCACAAATTGGCCGAAAGCGTTCGTGAGGGAAGGGGCGTAAGGGCCTTATTTCGAACGTAAGCCAACTCTAACCGAGCTGGAGGACGCGAACTGTCGATATCCGTATTATCCTTCGTCTTGGTGTGCGTCTTGTGGAAGTGGACTGGCCACAAGGTCGTGAGAATGACACTACTTGGTGTGCCAACATCCACATTCTGCGCACCAGCCAGCCAGCCAGCCACCATTTCCGTATTTTCACCGTTTCATTACCGCTTTTCAGCCGAGCCAGTCCCATCGATAAAATCGTGAGCCCCCCAAAACGATATCAAAATTAGTCGGATTCTTCGTGCAATTAAGGTACCCCCCAGTTCATACACACTGCGTTTACGATCAGTTCTCGCCTTGTGCCAATTTTCACGTCTTGTCTCAGTTATTATGAATTCCACAACCGGCACCAACTTGAAGATAATTTTGTCTTCTTCGTTAGTTACTCCCTTTTTCTTTAACAGCTTGTCTATATCTGGAAAGCGCTCTTCCGTATGTGCCAGGCTAAAACTTATTTGCCTTCTGGTTTTCGGGTCGGCGTAATATCTAGAAATACCAGGCATATCCCGCGCACAGAGCATCAAGTACAACCACATGAGATTATCCTCAAATGTGGTAAATTATCCTGCAGGGGTGATTTGCATGACTTTCGTGGGTAAATCAGTATGAAAACGTTCGTTAATTGCCACGTGGAACCCTGCGCAATCGCATACACCAAACGTTACCGCCATGCGTTCAACGACAGGTTTTGCAGATTTGTCGTTTCTGTGAATGCATGCACCATGACCAAATTCTTGTGCAAGAAGTAGCTCTAGAAATGTAACAAAGGTTGCCAAATCGGGATCGAAATCGGGTTTAAACGCTCGCAACCAGTTTCCGACTCTCTCGTCCAATCAGACACTGATTTTTGGTGGATTGAAAACGGTTGCGGGAAATGTAGCATATGCACATACATATTGCTCGTACCGGCATGCACGGACACAATCATACGCAGCCGTCTGATGTCTACATGTGTATCTATATAACGACGCGCGCGTAGTATGCGCATCATTTTGGGCGTGCGCGCGCGACAGCAGCAGGATGCATTGATGTAACGTGCAAGGTATTGCATTACATTATAATCTAAGAAAGTTCCGACATGCAATCAAAGTGCATCATGCAATCAAAGTGCATCATGCAAATCTATGTACGGATATATCATGAATGTCTCTAAGCCTTTAAGTAATCGATTAAACGCCTTTTTCTAAGCAACGAGGCCGTGTCTCATTATTGGCTACGTTCCAAAACTTTTGAAGCCTCTTTTAATTCATGCACTCATCGATGCTAGGGTAGGACCCGGTAGGTGCGGGAAACCAGTTGTGGCATTGTTCTCTCATCACGTCCGAATTTGGCGTACGGACACACGTGTATGTCCGTCACGGATACCACGTTCGTGGTGTGTTCCGCGAACATCGTGATAAGTCTACAATAAGGAGCTATGACCGGCTCGCGAGCCGCCGTTGTGGTCACGTCGTTTGGGTTAGCGAACAGCGTTGCTTCCGTGTTATACAATTGCAGTAAGACGACCGCGGTCGTGATGACGTGACAGTTGTTCACGTTCACGATGCCATAAATGAATTTGCCTACCCCATCGAAATCTCGTTGATGGATTGACGACTCTGACAACTCCTTGGCGATAGCATGCATATAATCGATCGACACATCATCCCAAGGTACACACACGCACACTGAATGGCATGCGATCGGCCGATAAAAGCCAGCCCACCATCATCCCAGTGGAGGTGTGAAGCAAATCAAGAGCAGGGCGGGGCCGTGACAAGATACCACCAACTCATACATATTCCCAATCCAGATGCAAAGCAGCATGGAAATATGATACGATGTGACCGATCATCGCCCAACAATAGTTGGTCCCAGGGTTACGGAGTAAGCGGACCTTGATGGCATGCCCCCCAGTGGCTCACGGTCGATGGATGGGACCCGTTGGTCCATCCTGGTTATGCCATGGATGCAATCGTTCCACACAACATGGACACCCCATGTCAAAAAATGAAAACATGCGGGCACATACGTACTCCCCACAAAAATCAAGGGAAAACACAGAATGTGAACTTCACCACCCTCTGCCTCACACGCAGAGGTCTACGTACACGATTCGCTAGTTTCCAAGGTATACGTTATCACTAATAAACTCGTTAGAGATATCTCACGTCTCCAAATACGCTGCACTAGATCAGCATCGAACCTACTCAGTTGATATAGAAGCGATGCCCATATGGTAAGTTAAAACACATAAGAAACCAGGAACACAACTAAAACTGGTAGGTATGCAACAAGGGAAACCCTGCACGCGAGGCAGGTATAGCATATTGTATAACTGAAGTGCTGAAAAGACCTGCCCGTTCTCTCGTTGGGAGGCACATCCGTACTGCTGAGTTTATCGGCGCGCAGTTAGAAGTGAAGCTTCGGCTAGTGTAGCTCGACGAGTCTACTCTGCCGAACTCATAACGTTCGCCTACAGCGGCAACGCCAGTGAACCCTAACAAATTAAAGCCAACAAGAATATGCAGCTCCATCAAGTAGTGACGCGGTTCTATATTTGAGAATCCTCGGGCAGGGGCAGTTGAGGATAACACCTGGTCAACGCGAAATTCTCCGTGATTATTTTGCAAGAAAAGCTCCAACATCGTAATCATACATTAATTTATGCTCTAAGAGGGTTTTTCAAGGAGCAATGCCGCTCAGCTAAACGTGCAACTAAACAGCGCACGCTGCAGTGCAAAAAGATTGTTGCGCTTCGCACGTTCCTCATTTGACACCGTATTGTTCTCGGTATGACTCCATGGCCATAAGTGCTTCAGGTGACTCCTTGGGATTAGCCTCTAAGTATGAAATGATGTCGGACATACATATGACTGATACCACAGCACACCCGAAATCCTTTTGCACCTCCTGCACGGCCGAGGTTTCGCCAGTCCCTTTCTCCTGGCGATCTAAACAAATTAATACACCAGACAGTTCAGCGCCGTTAGCATCAACTATTGCTTTCGACTCTCTGATCGCTGTTCCCGCAGTGATCACGTCATCCACGCATACCACTTTCCCCGTGAGAGGACTGCCCACCAAATTGCCACCCTCGCCGTGATCTTTGGCCTCCTTCCTATTGAAACAATACGCCTGTCCAGCATCGCAGGGGTGACCCATTTAGGTTCAAGAATAAATAAAAATAAATGAAGGGGTGACCTGCTCACCTTATCGAGGTCGTGAAATTCGGACAGGGCAAAGGCACAGGCGGTAGCTATGGGGATGCCCTTGTAGGCCGGGCCAAATATCACGTCGTATTCGATCCCAGAGTCCACCAGTGCCTCTGCATAGAGCTTCCCAAGCTTGGCGATGTCTCTTCCCGTTTGAAACTTTCCAAAGTTAAAAAAATATGGACTCTCGCGGCCAGACTTCAGCTTGAACGCCCCGAACTGAAGCACACCACGTGTCAGGGCAAACTCGATGAACTCCTTTTTATAAGCCTTGAGTTCACTCATCTCGGGACCGTCAAAGAGCGAATACGTCGTATTCTTGTCTGAAATTCGTGATTTTACTACCTTGCCACCTCTGCTCCGTGAAGGTTGTAGCCGAAAAGTCGCGATCTGGGGCGTGACCTGACAGATTCTTGCGCTTAGAGAAGGAGCTGTTGACGCCTTTAACATCGAACATGCGATGGAAGGCTCGCAATCTCGCAAGAGTTTGAATCTTTGAAACAATTAGGAATTGGGAAGCATGTCCACCGCGCCACCCATTCACGTGCAGAGGTGCGTGGTCACGTGGTGAGCGACAGTCTGTCTGACACAGTGTCACTGAGTACTGCTACTGTATACGCTATACGCGTAATGTACTCTTACGGATCACGATCAATCTTCACTCATCACTGTCGACTGTGGAGTGTCATGTCATGTCATGTCATGTCATGTCATGTCATGTCATGTCATGTCATGTCATGTCATGTCATGTCATTGTCATGTCATGTCATGTCATGTCATGTCATGTCATGTCATGTCATGTCATGTCATGTCATGTCATGTCATGTCATGTCAGTCGAGTGTGGATGTGGATGTGGCTGTGGACTGTCATTGTCATGTCATGTCATGTCATGACATGTCATGTCATGTCATGTCATGTCATGTCATGTCATGTCATGTCATGTCATGTCATGTCATGTCATGTCATGTCATGTCATGTCATGTCATGTCACAGAAAGAGTTTCACAGAGTGAGATTCGAGATTGGGAGATTCGAGATTGAGATTCACAAACGACCGTTGATGTTCATGTTCATGTTGACTGCGTCACGGGACACGGGTGCGGGTGTCGATGACAATGACGATGACGCATCATCAAGATCATCATTCTAGATCGTGATCATTGATCATGACGATTCATGATTTGATAGTCAAGTAGGCATGAAAGTGTCATGAATAGGACAGAAATATGGCAAATATCTCCAATCTTCTATCTACAATCTACTGTCTCAGTATATTAAATTTAATATACTTTACTATCTTGAGGTTCTTGACATCAAACGTCTACACGTCTACACCAAACGTCTTGTAATTAGAGCAGAGGGAGGTGAGGGACAGCAGTCACAGATGAACAGATTTCAGCGCGGCCGCGAGATTTCAAATTTCAAAATACATTCCTGGAATGTCACAACAGATAACACGTGGGGGTGGCTCGAAAATGGAACACACTTTTTTGCCGCGTGCCGGAAACCAACGGTGCACGTCCGTCCGTAGGATCGTGCGTGTATTTATAATGTCATTGCGTGGATCCCCAGACGATCGATGCACGTATTCAAAATTTCAGAACTGTTGAGGGAGAGAAGTCTCGCCTGTCGCACGCTGTCGTTGTCAGTTGAATTTCAATTTGTATTTCTATCCCATGAGAGGTTCCCCCCCTTTCAGAATTACCGACGTTTGCTTGAAGAATACAACTATAAATCTCCACTCTCAGAGCCTTAAGTTTAACCTAAGGTCACAGTACCCTCCTGTGCCTTACACAAGAATCACACTTCGTGTTTCCCTAAAGATGCAGGTTGAAGCAAATATCAAAGTTTCCGGTTTCGAGAACTCGAACCCGAACAAGGTTCAGAAGGTCGCAGATCCCGAACCGGCCATGCGCGTGAAACTGCTCTCCGAGAACGCTACAATTCCAAAACGCGGCTCAGCGCTTGCAGCAGGCTACGACTTGTCAAGGTTAGAGTAGCTCATGACTTGCATAGACTTCTTGTTTGCTCGTTTGTCGACGCCGGCCCTCACTAACTAGCGCTGTTCGGAGATGCAGTGCTAAGGACACAGTCGTCCCTGCAAGAGGCAAGGCGCTTGTGGCCACTGATCTCTCCATCGCCGTTCCGGAGGATACATATGGTCGCGTCGCTCCTCGCTCCGGTCTCGCGTGGAAGCACTCTATTGATGTTGGCGCTGGGGTACGTCAAATTTACCTTCACTATTTTCTTTCGTTGCGACCGGAGGCGCTGGCTTCCTTGGTCCAACTGTGTCCATCAGGTCACTTGACACGATCGTTTGAACCTGTCGTGGAGTGCGCGTTGGCAGGTTATTGATGCCGACTACCGTGGACCTCTTGGCGTGATACTCTTCAACTTATCCGACAATGATTTCGAAGGTGAATTTCCAGAGATTTCCGCTACAGCTGAATATCTGCTACCTGTTTTTTGTGATTCTTCTGATCCAAGTTGTTAAAGCAGCCGGCTGATGCAATCTGCTGTTGGCCTGTCCCACAAAGCCCCTTGCGGGTTCGCGTCGCTTTCAGTGAACGAAGACTTGTGTTGAGCACAAGTGTAGAACTCCTACCTCAAATTAGCGACGCCCTGAAGGTTTACTTAATGTGTATATCCCTTTTGCAGTGAAACAAGGAGATCGTATTGCACAGCTCATTTTGGAGCGGATAAGGACGCCTGAAGTGCTAGTTGTGGAGGAGCTGGAGGATACTACGAGGGGGGCCGGTGGATTCGGATCCACGGGCGTTTCAGCCAAACAATGACTCCCTTTACAACGAGTGGCGCATACTGTCTCTTATCGTGCACACTCGCTATTTACGTGCCTACTTCGCCTACTATGCCCTTGGGTCCATGCCTGGTTCCGCCGAATCAACAAATAGCGGGCTGTTGTGTAGGTCTTGCATGCTTTCCTTTGGTGTAGCTGCCGAATACACCCGGTGTACTTGAATTCTGGGTACATGTAGTTGAGGCGGTACGACCGATCCAAAACATCGCGTCAAAAGAAGTAACCACGTTGTAAGATAATTTATGTAAATAAGAATAAAGTCAACCTAAGATCCCTTTTTATGTGTCGACCTAGAACTAGAACTGAGCTCACCTTTCACGTGTGGACCTAGAACACATAGTCAATATGACGTGACACTCTAGCAACCAGCGAATATAATACGTTGTGCAGACTCTGATAGCAAGATTGAAGCTCGATTCTTACGGTTAGATATTGAAGGACAATGCCCCTATGATGTAGAGGGCCCAACTTATAGTAAGGCAGATATTGCAAGGACCACCCTGTTTATATCGTTGATCGATTTTAGGTGCACTGTGAAAAGAATTGAAAAATGATCATATTTTTTGTTGCAGAGGAATTTAACCTCGATTATTTCCGAGGAAACTAATATTGAAAGAAAATATTTCTCTCGCTTTGCACTCGTTTTTTGAATGATTACTTAGTGCAGATGCTGAGGAAATTTGACGTTCGTGGTGTAGGCGAATGTGACGTTTCTTACTGTGGCACATAGCTACACACACCGAAGCCCTTGATAAATTGACGACTTCTTAGCGGGTAACATTTTCGGATGGTGTGCGTGGTTTTTTCAGTCAAACATCAATAAATAACAATGGTATGTTTTGGTCATCAAAGCGCTACGGCGGATGGTCTCTCTCTCGGAATTTGTTGTGGCACACAGACTTGGCAATTGTGATATAAAACTACGATCCAAACTCAAATTGACAAATTTCTCAAATTCGTGGCAAACAAATGATAGTCCGATCAAAACAGTTGCTATGGCTAAAATGGCTCAAACGAAAAGCAAGACATGTTCATTTCGAAACCCCCTTCCCATTAAGCTTCCCTTGCGATACTATATTTTCGTGGTTATTACTGATGATTAGAGTCTGCAAAGGGCGAATGTCCACTGTTGATAAATATACGCTTTCAAATTAACGCGGAATGGTTTCTTCCTAGCTCGCAGCGAGCCCCTTTCCCGCCAAATAAATACATATACATTTGGAGCTGCCTCCTTCTCTGCGGAGTTGGAGTTCTTTCTGCCTCTGCAGCTGAAGCAGTTTTCTTCTGCAATATCGCCGATAGGCAAACTGTCGCGTACGACTAGAACGTTTTGCTTTTCACTTTAGTTTGGCTGTCTGTCTGCCATGCTTTTGTGCGGGTTGTCGACATGCTCATGGATAATCCGATGGCTGTTTTATTGCGTATTTTGCAGTTAAGCAGTGCCTCCGCTTCTTGTTACGGTTGAATCCTAGGCAACGCTTTAGTATGTCCATGGTATGTGTACACATTACCCGCAACATACCACACGGCCCCCTGCACGCCCGAAACCCGACAAGAATCCAGCTCCACGAAGGCTCGGCTGCTGTGCGGTCCGCAGCGGAATGGCCTAGTGGCTTTGGAAGTGGTACGGCAACCGAGTTCAGTCGAAGTAGTTTCTTCACAGGTGCGAGGCAATGATTGCGATGGCAAGTTTAAACTGTAGCAGGGTTGAACACGACGGCCTCAGAATCTTCCTGGTAGCACCTTTACTTGCGACGTGCCACAGCAGCAAGTGAACAGGAACAAACACGGCTGACTGATAGGAAACATACCGAATATATCGATTCCCCCATATACTCCACGCGCGGATTTTCTTTTTCAAAAGCCCAAACGTCAGCGTGTCTTAGAATTCGAAGGGGGGGAGGCAGCGGGACCTCGGAGAGAGCCGAGGGGGAGACTTATGTAAAGGGGAGGATGAGTGCAGGCAAAAAGGGAGAAAATGAGAGCTACCGCCACACACAGGATACATGCACACAAACATGTCGTCACTCGGGTTGATTGTTATTGGCGCTCACCTGCCGCCCTGATACTGACGCTGAGCGTGCAACTCTTACCAAACACCTGTACCTGATGGCTTAAGTGCACCTTGGAACCGACTTTGCCCGCAGGGCAGGGCTTGGGAAGAATTGGTGCTTGGATTACGGGTGAGAAGAGGCAAGCGGGGTGTCTTAGGCTGGGTCTGTGTCGGGTGACAACACGCGCACTGCTGAGGCCATTGCAAGAGGGCAGGAGTGAGCGAGAGAGAGTATTTGGACGAGTACGGAGGCAGCCGCATCCCTCAAACAACTTTCAATCTGCAGCCGTCTCCAATAAAACGAGGTGCCAATACTCCATAGTCAGGGCTACTTATTACCCAAGTCCCCCAGCAGGTATAAATCCACGAGGTATCAGATAGGAGCAATCACTAGACGAATCCGTGATGCTTCCAGGCTGTACCTGCCAGCTAGCTACGCCAGGCACAACCAATATAAACCCTGCACATGACCCTTTCTTATTCCACATCAAGGCATTCTTTCATGCACTTATACAAATAAAACCATCTGACAGTATATAAAAATGAATGGGTTACTTCCAACAGCCCATCGCTCCCTCATCACAAGGGCGCTCGGTCCTTACAAGTAATCCGATCACATGCTCAAAGCAAACTGATCACAGTCTGCAGAAGACGGTGCAAGAGATGTACATTCAATCCCAGACTCACATTCGAACTGCCGCGGTGAAGCAACACCTGCTTGATTTTGCTACTTATCGGACACGGTGTGATGGCCGAGATTGCGCGCTAGCACGCAGATTCGGTGATTTTTGCAAAAGCATCCCTGGGTGGTAACGTGGAATCAACCATAAACTGCCACCCGCGCTTCTCATCTGCATCTGTGCTGGCCACCCTCTCCTCACAACCCCTTCTTGCCCTTCCCCTTTTTCGGATCCTTTTTCTTCTTGGATTCTGCCTCTGCCTCGACTGCAGCAGCCCGCCTCTCTGCTTTGCTTGGACGCGCCGCAGCCGCTTGGACCTGTGGATTTGCCGCTGCCGGCGCTTGTAAGGCCGGGGGTGGCGTGTTCTTCATCTGCGCGATCGCGTCCATCGATTGCAAATGGTCGCGCAGGCAGGAGGCCAACTTGCCATGGCCCTGTGTCCCAAACCCGTCCCAAGTGTGCCAAACTTAGCTCTCTCCCTTCTCCCCCATTCAGCCCCTCCTCAGCCTTTTCCTATTCGCAATGCGCAACCTTTGACAGCAGCATGCCTCACAGTGCCCTATATGCAACCCCCCCTTTCGTATTATAGAGCTGCCCTTCACACTGCCCTGCAT
>LGRX02010224.1:0-15995 GCA_001247695.2 Cymbomonas tetramitiformis | reverse complement strand
GTACCCCGCCCGCGTCGACCCACGGCTTCTTCTGGCTATGTAGCAGCGTTTGGTTCGAGAGAACCGCGCTGAGGATTGGACCCCGCCCACAGCTGCTACGCGCAAGGCGCAGCTGTGGGAGATCCTTGACCCCGTCTTTTATGCGGCGGTCAAGGTAAGGTACCCGCGACTACTCGATTTGGCGCATGTCTCCTTGGCGGCGGAATTGTCTGATCTGGTATCTTCCATCTATGTTTTCTGGAAGCAGTACGCAGGCAGCACCCCTGAAACCGCTGCAGCGGTGGGGGTGCCTGGCGACGAGAAGCCCGACCGCGACGACATCCTTGGAAGGCTTCTCGCGAAGCTTGAGAAGATTGAGGCTTTCGTCAAGACGCAGCGGCTTGGAGGTGCGCCGGCGGTTCTCCCCAAGCGGAACCGCGCAAGGGGCTTGACGGTTTTCGTGTTGGGGTAGGACCCGACCCTCACGTCGGGTTTAATCCCGGCGCGAAGAAAGCTATTCCCAAGTTCCCGCGATGCCCCGCGGCGGGGGACGGGCACACGTACCACTTGTGGGAGGATTGCCCCTTGGGTGCGAAAAAACAACCGGCTGACTCCACCGCGGCTTATTGCCAGTCGGCGGACGAATGCACCACAGAGGAACTGTACACGCTGGCCCTGTGATGCCAGGTGTTTCAGGCTGCAGCGGACAGTGGGCACGGCAGCTTTTGCGGCGGCGGTTGAGCACCGCGCACGGTGCGCCCGCGGTGGTGAGTGCGGGCGCGGCACCCGGTGGCGTGGACATCTCCGCCTATGGGTTCGCCACCGTTGCATCGGAGGTTTCGGGGGACGACGAGATGGACGTACAGGAGGAGCTGAGTGATCTTCGCCACCAAATCGGTGAGGCAATCTCCATGGGGTAGGTGTCTGTCCCGCCCGGGCAGAAACTCTCTACGGTGTCTCTACGGAGTCGCGGCGTCCGATAACTCCGATTGGGCCTTCGACTGGTGGTGCCCAGTCTTCCCTCATGACACACGTCCGCGTTCCAACGGAGGAATTCCCTGGCGGGGTTGAGCTCATACCCGTGCGGCATCACGTGCCGACGGTGCCAATCAACCCGCCGGTGTCTGCAGTTGCATGCTCTTTTCCGCGGACGGCAGCATCGATCATTCGTGGAGCCCGAGGGGAAATCTCGGGCTCCAATCCACCAAACGCAATTGGGGAGTTTGGGAGTTTCGGGAGTTCGGGAGTTTTACAATGGGAGGCCCTAAAAAAATCGAAAATTTGACCGAATCTAGGGTTTAAGATTTTCCTAAGTGGAATGTAATTTTATTTAATTTTTCGGTTGATTTAGGGTTTAAGAAATATTCCTAATTTTCACGAAAGAAATCATCTTTTTCAGCCTGAATTAAGGAAGGTTTATGGGGTTTTTTGTGTTAAGAAAACATAAATTTTCCATTGAACTTGTATAATATTTCACGCATTTTTAAGCTTCAAATATTTTTTCGAAACTCGGTAGCAAAATGAAACTTTTTACGTCTGATTTTTATGAAAAATGTTTTTGGGGGTTCATCGATGAACCCCTTTTATTTTTCCTAGTTTTATATGAATTTCGGGCCTTTTTGGGTGTTGGGGAGTTTTACAAGGGGAGGCCCTGAAAAAATCGAAAATTTGACCGAATCTAGGGTTTAAGATTTTCCCGAGTTGAATGTAATTTTATTTAATTTCCCGGTTGTTTTAGGGTTTAAGAAATATTCCTGATTTTAACTAAAAAAATCATCTTTGTCAGCCTGAATTAAGGAAAGTTTATGGGGTTTTTTGTGTTAAGAAAACAAAAAATTTCCATTGAATTTGTACCATATTTCACGCATTCTCCAGCTTCAAATTTTTTTTCGAAACTCGGTAGCAAAATCACACTTTATACGTCTGATTTTTATGAAATATGTTTTTGGGTGTTCATCGATGAACCCCTTTTATTTTTTCTAGTTTTATATGCCCTTTTGGGGGGTTTTTCTAAATTTTTTGAAATTTCTTCAAAAAACCCCGATTTCTTTGCAATTTCAGGAATATTTTATATTTATATATCACATGAAATATACAGCTTCAAATCAATATTCAAAACAAATTTACCGGCGCGCATGTTTTGCCTCCAGAGTTTAACACGACTTCACCTTTTCTAGTGCCCTTCGCCCCATCGCCTACTCGTCTTCGTGCATTGACCAACTACGTTCTCCATTGGTTTTTCACGTGCTTTCGCGGACCACTACTAACCACAAGTCCGGGTGGCCGGCCCCCCAGGTAGGTTCAAAACATACTTCTTTCCCCGCCAAGATCCCTAACTAACTTTCACGAACTTTCGATGTTCTACTTCACGTTTGTCACTTTCATCTTCCGGTACGGCTCACTCAATCCAAGATCCCCCACATGGCGCTTCGCGCAGCAGAACACCGCGTGAGATAAATAGTGCACCGCGCTAATGAAGTTTGCACGCTTCCTCTCCACGCCGATGAAGGCGCGTCCCATGCGAAGCGCTCCAATCCCAGTGGTTCCTGCGGAACACTTAACATCTTTCAATACCCCGGCGTGTCCCTCGCGGCAAAACCAATGCATCCACAATGACACGCACCACTTCCCATGAACGGGTCCAGCACCACCATGTCGATGTCGGTTGTGTACCGCTCCACCAACAGCTCCATGAGCTCCACCTTTTTCTGTCCCACCACCAAGGTCTTGCCATGCTCTTCGCAGGGCTTACCGCCCTTCACGCATCCCACTACGGCGCAATCGTGCTTGAAGGTATCCTGCACTTGAACAGCTTGGAAAGGTCGTGCCTGATGTTCTACCTCGGTCTGAACGATGTCCATCCTCTGCTCCTCATCCATTTCCTTCCAGCTTGGTTCCCAGCTCTCAGCCAGGTGCTTTTCCAAGGCCTTCTCAAAAGCCTTCACCTCTTGGTAACTTAGGGCACGCAAAATGTTTCCAGTCCAACAATTCAGCGGGAAATAATCAAAGTCAAGGTCCTTACATTGCTGCCCCCTGGTTTGGATGCTGGTCTTGAAGTCCAACTTCGGAGCCTCCAGCTTCCGTGCAAAAGTCGTGTACTGGTGTCCCACGGACTTTGGAGTGTTCGTGAAAGTCGCGTTGTTGCGGTTCCCCTCCGTCACGATGTACCCCGGCATTGTCTTGTACACCTGTGATCCTTCCCCCCTTTTCCCTCCCTTTAAGAAACGTAACAAAAAAAACAAAAATAAAAGGGTGCCTTCAAAGCAACAAGTGTTACATCGATCCTACCGGGTGCTTCAACGCCTTCCAGCCCGCCTCCAAAGCTCGAAGGGCTTCACTGTCGCCTAAGGCACACACAATGGTGTCTCCGTCCACCTTTCCCAGATCGGCGTATTTATGAACCTCCGACATGCCATCGTTGTTCGCGCACAGCTCGTCCAACTTGACTGCGAACGCATCCCAATCCACCTTCGTGTTGTACCCGGTCTTGCTCTCATGGCCCCACGGAACATCCGTGATGACCGCCGCCACACAAAACTTATCTTCCGCCGCGTTGTGCGTGATGACGTCCATGGCCCCGAGAGCTTCGCCGAAGTACAGCTGCAACAGCGGGATGCCTTGGGAGTTCATGGCAACCGATGTCACAACCAACAACTTCTCAGACTCGGCATGTCCGTGTTGATGGATTAACTCCAAGACGTACTCCACCTTCTCATCCTTCACCTTCGTGCCACGCGTCACGCCACGGTTCTTCACCGCTACCACCTTCGGCACCTCCACGGACACAATATTGTGCACATGATGCCGTACACCAGGCTTCAACGCCTCCTCATTCATCTTCAAGAACTGCCCAATCTCAATGCTCTCCTTCACCGGTCCCTTCTGCTGCGTTCCATTTCGGAGCGTTCCGCCTGCCATCTTCCATTGTCGCAACCCTTCGTAGTCCGGGTTCCCTCGCGACACCCCAACCCAAGGCTTCATCCATTCCGCGCAGGGGGCCGGGTCGTCCTCCATGTCCTGCTCATCCTTCTGTTTATCCTTGTCGCTAAGCCAAGCCGCGTAAGCGGCATCCTCCTCCTCAAAGGCCTGCAACTCTTGACGTAGCTTCCCCATCTCCGCCCTCTTCTTAGTTAGATCCTTTCTCTGCTTCTTTGATTTTGGGACATGTTCCCCCGCGTCCTCCGCCGCAAACCAATCCGCCACTTCCTGTCTCTTCCGCTTCCGATCTTCACGTGTTTCACGAACCTCATCCGACTCCTTTTCAAAGTCAAACTTTCCATCCTCCTCCTCATCGCCCTCCTCATCGCCCTCCTCTTCCTCTTCGTTCTCCTCCTCCTCGTTCTCCTGACCATCTTCCTCACCAACCGGTTCCTCACCTTCTACCTCCTCATCCCCATCGCCTACCTCGTCATCATCCCCAACCGACGCACCTTCCTGCGTCTCTTCCTTTTCCTCTTCAACATCCCCACCCGTCTCACCAGCTGCAACTTCCGCAAGGGTCTCGACGCCACTCTCCTGAGCCTCCACAGCAGTCTCCTCCCACTCAACCATCTCGTTGTGCTTCTTCAGCATGTCCTGCACGACTTTCGGCTCGACATCCCGGTTCAAGCGAGGCAAGTTACTGGTCTTGGAGCAAGTCTCGTTGGCGTCGAAGAAAGTACCATCGTACCTGTAAACAAAAGTTTAACACCCATCACCTTTCCGCATAAAAAAATAGTTCACGGCTTTAACCAAACCGTGGTAGATGGACTTACTTTCCGGCGCTCAGGTCCTCCAAGAACTTGGACGCCTCTTCAGTTTTTTTCGCCTTCCCCTTAGAGCTTTGAAGCTCTAGCTGTGAGCGGACTTCTTGACGAAGCAGCACAAACGAACACAAGTCCGTGAAGGCGCGTGTGGTTCCGACGAAGCCCAAAGTCGCGCATTGCTTCTTCTTCTTCAAGTGGAGCTCGCCATTCTCGTCCTTCACGGCGAACTTGACGTTCTCGTTCACTTTCAGGAAAACCTGAGACATGTGTTTGTCTTCAGGCGTGATGGTTGCATGTAACACAATAAAATAAAGACCGGCTTCCACCGTACCTGATATCTTTGTGTCGGATTAAGACGTTGGAATTCCTTGTTGTCGAACAAGGAGTTGAAGCCGAAGGGGGAATCCTTCCCCAAAGCTTCGCAGTTCTCGCGAAGCAAGGCCTCCAGCCGCTCGTCGGGCCCGATCACCTTTTCGTGGATGTGGGCCATCCTCTTGAAGAACATCAACGAGTATAACGAAGGGTCGATGTGAGAGAACAAAACAACCAACTTCTGTGGTTTGGCCACGGTCTTGTCAATGGAGGACATCAGCCATTTGAAGGAGGTGTAGTCGTCGAAAAAAGTTTTTTTCTTGGACCCCTTCTCGTTCTGGACGATGCGCGAGAGGGCGAGGCATGTAACCTCCTCCTTGGTGATGTCCTCCGACACCACGATGACGTTGCATTCCAGAAACCTTTTGTCCCGGGCCTCTAGTTTTTTTCCGCCTACCACGGCGCCATCTTGGAAGGCACGAGTGAAAAACTCGTGCCTACCATGTCCGTCAATGGCAATGTACCGCTTACTGAAAACAAAAACAAACACAGCACGCCATTTAAAACGACAAAGAACATGGGTTAAAGGGTTAGAGAAACTATTTATAAAAATATATATAAAGTGTTTACTTCAGCTAAAGCTACCACTGGCTGTCTAGCATCCACAAAGGACATTGCGTCCTACGTATTTTTGCGTTTCGCTCAGCGTCTTTTTTATTCTTGAGTCTCCTCTTAGCTACTGCCACGTTTGGAACATTATACCAGCTAATGGGAACATGGTTCTTCCTGCAAGAATCTTCCTCATCTTCTGAGGATGTAACATCTTCAAGCAACACTAGCTTAAACCCCCCTGTCTAAAATGCAACGCCTACGTCTAGTAATTTCTTTGTTGATCCTAATTCTTTCAGCTTCTCGGTTCATTGCACGTCTTCTTTGAAAGGCGCGCACGCCTTTAAACAGATCTCTGCAACAAATTAAAAGACAAGAAAGAAAACTTTAGGAGCAAGAGTCCTGAAGGGAGTCAGTAGACCTGCAGGTGAACAGCAAATAAACAAGAAGAAAGTCACCATGCAAAACCAAGAAGAGTTCAAGCACTAACCTTTTTTTGCTGAATAAGAAAAGCGAATAAGAAAAGCGTTCATCGATGAACGCAAAAGCGTTCATCGATGAACGCTTTTTAAAAAACACTGCTAAAGAAACAAGTGTTTTGACCGGTTTAAAGAAAAGTGTTCATCGATGAACGCTTTCTTTATTTTGTTTCTGAAGCTTGAGTATTTTAAACTCTTTTTAAGAAAGCGTTCATCGATGAACGCTTTTCTTAGTTTTCCTTGTATTTTTCCTGAGAAAAAAGCTGAATCACACAGAAATATCGCAGCTTTTGCAACTCCAAACCGCAAAGTTTTAGGAAAAATACAAGGAAAACTAAGAAAAGCGCTCATCGATGAACGCTTTCTTAAAAACAGTTTAAAATACTCAAGCTTCAGAAACAAAATAAAGAAAGCGTTCATCGATGAACACTTTTCTTTAAACCTGTTAAAACACTTGTTTCTTTAGCAGTGTTTTTTAAAAAGCGTTCATCGATGAACGCTTTTTCACACTTGTCTCTTCTACCTTTTGTCAGCGCAGTTCTTCAAGAAGGTTTAGTGAAACTTACCCGTGGGCCTTAGGATCTCCTTTTTTGGCGCGGCGCCAGATCATGGTTTGGGAAAGGTCGATGCCGTTTTTCTCAACGGACTTCTCCACGTTGACACCGTTGTGATTGTGTCCTCTTGGGTTGTCAGCGAAAGAGCAGTCCGCGAGCTTCAGCACTTTCTGCTCAACGAAACGCTGTTCCATCACGTCCGCGTAAACCAACCTTTCCGTGTTGCCATCCCCGGACTTCTTGGTGGTTCCTTTTTTTGCAGGCATCTTTGCTTGTTTCTTTTGACTTTAAATCTTTGCGCTTTTTATTTGGCGGCTAGAGTTCTTTACTAGCTCTCAACTGTCTTCAGGTTTTCTTCGACTTCTCTTTCCGAAACACGTCGACTCCTTTGGTCAGTGTCGTTCTCGACTCGATATTTTTTCGCCTCGATATTTTTTTTTTAAATTTTCAAAGCGTTTCCTCGAGTCGAATATTTTGAAGGTTTCGCCTCGACTCGACACTCGACTCGATTTTTTCCTTCGCCTCTCTTTCCGAAACAGCTAGACTCGTTTGGTCGGTGTCGTTCTCGACTCGACTCGAAAATTTCCCAGCCGTCGCCTCGACTCGATTTTATTTCGGCGTCGCCTTTTATTTTGGCGACTAGAGTTTTTTAAGGCCTCTCCTCGACACTTTCACTTCGGGAGTGCATTTATTTTACCGACTTCCTAGGGCTAATGCAATGTCCACTCAATTTGTTACTTTTCGCTGCCTTGAAACCGGGGATGTCGTTCGTGAAATTCCTATTGTTTGGCATCTTGGAGACCCTTTTGTGACTAGCGACACACTTTGCAATGTTTTTAGTCTTGACAAGAAAGAAGATCTTTCCGTCACCTCCGAGTACGATGACTCCGTTGCTTGCTCTTTGGACCTGTTTCCCGTTCACGCGGGCTTCTTGCACAATGTGTACGGTACTCCTACCGACGACAACATGCCAATCTTGGTAAGCGACAGCGAAAGCGATGACAGCGATGATGAAGAAGACATTATTTACACCGGCGAGTGCAAGACTCCCCGGTTCTCACCAAACACGAAGCCCAAGCCCACGGAGTCCGTCGCTTCGACAAACCTTTCCAAGTCCGACTCGACTTCCAGTCACGCCTCTTCTTTTAAGTGGCCCGCAGATTGCAAACGTGTGAACAAGGTCCCCTTCGACGTCGATGGCAATGTAACTTTTGGTCACCACATGTCCTCACCTCTTCCTAAACCAACCGGGAAGGGCGGTCTACCGCTGAACAAACTTGACTTCCATGTCACGAACCGTTCTTGGTCCCACGCCTGCGCCACAACTTGGGCGGAGGTAACCCGACAAGATGCTGTCAAGGACTGCAACTCTCAAGTTCGACTTCAAAACTGCCTTGGAGAAAAACTTTGCAGGAATACGGAGTGCTCTTTCTTTAAAACCCATGACAAAGAGTTCGTTCAGACAAGTTCTCAACAACGTGGCAAACGCTCCGCTTCCGCTTTCCTCGGCGTTGAGGTATTTTAATCCCAAGGTTTTCCCGTACACTTTCCCCACTTTTCCAGTAGGACCTTACGCTTTTCTTTTCTTCTTTCAGATTGAAGGCCCTCCATGCAAAAAGTGTCAAGAACCCATGGAAGTTATTACCTGTGGTGCCCGGGCTACTTTGGTCCGCATCGACCTTCCCGCAGCCGAAGGCCACCTACTGCTCTTTAGACACGAAGGCACCCATGCCTGCCAACCCATGGATAAAAAGGGGAAGGCCGTTGTTTCCAAAGAAACCCAAGACGCCATCAAAGAAGCCCTTCCCGTTTTCGGTGGTCGCTTCACTTCCGAGAAGCTGAAGAACTCCGCCACAACGGTTGCCTTCGAGAAGATGCTTTCCTCTCCGGACGGCTCTCCCATCGACGTGTACAAGGTATCGCCCTATTTTTGTGTTACCTTTCCGTTATACGTCGGGGACATGTTATTCTTAATGCATGGTTCCATTTTAGGTGGCCCGCGAAATGCAAGACGCTCGCGCCGTCCGCGACGTGATGAAAGAACACCGTGCGACTCAACGTGCCCCCGAGCGTGCTGCTGATGACGAGGTCAAGGAAATGAAACGGATCCTAGACTCAAAGGGATACCGTACTCTTCTTTTCGACACCGCACCTCTGAACTGGTTCATGTGCCCCCTGGACTTGCCGTGGTCCCCCGCGAAGATCATGCTGTTGATGGACCGCATTCTCGGCAAGCCTCCGTTCATCGGTTGCTACGCATGTTCTGATGGTGGCCACAGCTGCATTAACGGTCGCGTTGTCGAGAAGGTTGCAACGGTCGTGCCCGGAATTGGGTTGATAAAACTAGCAACCTTCGTGCTGCCGGCGGGTGAACGCGGTGTGGATGAGGAGAAGATGTGGCAAGGCATCGACTACGCTTGCCGGACGGTGGCCATGGAGGACGCCGACTTCGCGAAATATCGAGACAAGGAGGTTTGGGTAAAGACCAACCCAAAAGGTGAGATTTGCTTTCGTCCCGTCGGTTTCGTCCGTGACGCGGGTGGCGGAGGCTGGATCGGCATCCGCTTGAACTACAACAAGTTCATGCGCCGGGAGGACCGAAAGAAGTACATGACGCGGGACGAGGCGGGCAACTCGTTGGAGAAAGGCTGTGACTTGCACCTCGTTGCGAACATGGGGATACACGCTCGGTGTTTGGACAAGAGTTTCGAGGAGACCCAGTTCCGGACACTGTTCACACGGTGGTACGAAGCACAAGCCCCCAGACGTGTGATGGACGCACGTGCGCGCCTCTTCGACTTCATCATGGAGCAAGAGAGCAAGAGCGTGCAATCCTCTTTGTCTTCGCTCGTTTTATTTTACGAAGGTGAAGGCGAACGCACCCTGCAGCTTTTCACACAAAGCAAAGGGGCTAACCCGGCGGAGCAACTCTTCTCCAAGGACGGCAAACTGATCGGCGTGAATCTGCCGGCCTCCGAGTTCTTGCACCTGGAGAACGTGACGTACATCACTCAGTCCGCCTGGTTGGAGCACGTAGGAGAAGGTGGCCACAGCCAGCGGGACTCCCGCACGAACACCCTCTACGATGAGCGGCGAAGGGTGTACACCGCCATGCAACGCGCACGCCACACCGCGTACGACGTCCTTGAGGAGGTGCGTGAAATATATGTCACTCCTGGTCCAGTGACGACGGAGACACGCAGTCACCGACCAAACCAAGTCCGATCGATGGGGAAGAGGACTAAGACTAGGGTGACGATCGACGAGCCTGGAACGCCGACTCCGGCCATCAAGTTGGTGCGGGCATGCCTCGAGAACCCTTTGGAGTTCCAATGGCAGTTCGACCCAAACACCGAGGACCCGGCCGCCCGTTATGTTTGGCAGTCTTCCCAAGAGGTGGACGAGGCTCTCGTGGTGCAATATTTGGAGACCGCGGTGCACTTTCATTCCGAACATCGCTACGTGGACACTCGCCGCGTGTCCGTCGGGTCTTTGGACGAGGTGCGGTACCAGACAAGCACCACGAAAGGCCACGCGCAAATGTTGGCTCGCATGTTCTTGCAGCCTGACAAGCGCTTGAAAGTGATACAGGTTGGCCAACCCACCGTCCGTTTAACCGCACGTGGAAGACACGACGGCTTCCTGGACCGCAGTTACACCTTGTCCTCTGGTCGAGGTGAACCCTCGCGGGTGATATTTGGTCATCTGGCCCGGGCGGCGCAACAACGCATCAGCTGCTCATGCTACTCATGGCGCCAAACGATGACTCGCGTGGGAAGGTCGACTTCGGTGAAGCTTTGCTTGTGCCTGTCCACCCTCCTATTCCGCGCGGGGTTCAAACCTGGACATGCATTTTACGTGCAATCGGGGTTTACCACGGAGGAGATCGACGACATCTTAACGGCGCTGGGATCCCGCCTCACCACCGGCGATCGTGTCGGGAGTGAGGAACTGGCCTACGGGCAATGGATGGTGGTGCCCGGTACCGGTAGGAAAGCAAGATGCGCGGCCTCCGAGTCCCGCAAGGGTTGCGTGACAGCGAAGACCCACAAGCAATCCCAGCCCATCCTTTCAAAGGATGGCCCAAGGGTGGTGGTCATGGGTCGGCGCAAGGTGAATGGTCAGTGGGTAAACCACAAGTTTCAATTCTGTCTTCTCCACCAGTGTTGCGCTACGGTATTGCCCAACTACTGTGATGTACCGCCTTCACCTACGGACCTGGTTGTGGCACATGGGTTGTCACTAACTAGGGAACAACGGCTTGGAGCTGGGGCCTTGACCTTTCAAGAGCAGTAACTCAGGTACGAAAGCGACATTGTTGTTTGCACGGTTTGTTGGGCTTTGGACTAACGTAATTGTTTTTCCACAGGTACCACACATTGGGAAATATGCGACTGAGTGTCCAGGGATAATGTGAAAGTTAGTTAGGGATCTTGGCGAGAAGTATGTTTTGAACCGAACTGGGGGGCCGGCCACCGGGACTTGTGGTTAGTAGTGGTCCGCGAAAGCACGTGAAAAACCAATGGAGAACGTAGTTGGTCAATGCACGAAGACGAGTAGGCGATGGGGCGAAGGGCACAAGAAAGGGTGAAGTCGTGTTAAACTCTGGAGGCAAAACATGCGCGCCGGTAACTTTGCTTTGAATATTGATTTGAAGCTTTATATTTTACGTGAACAAGCGTTCTAATCTAGTGAATAGTACAAGCGTCCAAAGCGTTTAAGTGTTTGCGTGTTTAATTTTTTCTGTCCGTGTTCTTCGGTATTTAAGAGAAGTCCGGGCGCGCGTCGTAACTGGAGTTGGTGACCTAGCGGTAGTCGGCTGTTTTATGCCTGAAATAAGGGGAAAAAACGGGGCAACCCCCATAAAATAGGAACAAAGCCAACCAAAGATATTCCTGAAAGTGTAGAAAAATTCTGGGTTTTTTCCAAAATTTTCAAATTTTAAAAAAACGCCGAAAAGGCCTGAAAATCATAGAAAACTGAAAAAAATTATATTGGTTCATCGATGAACCCCCCAAAAAATAATTCATGAAAGCAGACGTAAAAAGTATCATTTTGCTACAGATTTTCAAAAAAAATAAATTAGCTTAAAAATGCGTGAAATATTGTACAAGTTCAATTAAAAATTTATGTTTTCTTAACACAAAAAACCCCATAAATCTTCCTTAATTCAGGGTGAAAAAGATAATTTCTTTAGTGAAAATCAGGAATATTTCTTAAACCCTAAAACAACCGGGAAATTAAATAAAATTACATTCAACTTGGGAAAATCTTAAACCCTAGATTCGGTCAAATTTTCAATTTTTTCAGGGCCTCCCCTTGTAAAACACCCCAAAACCCAAAAAGGCCTGAAATTCATATAAAACTAGAAGAAAAAAAAAGGGGTTCATCGATGAACCCCCAAAAACATATTTCATAAAAATCAGACGTATCAAGTATCATTTTGCTACCGAGTTTCGAAAAAATTTTGAAGCTTAAAAAGGCGTAAAATATTGTAGAACTTCAATTGAAAATTTATGTTTTCTTAACACAAAAACCCCATAAACCTTCCTTATTTCAGGCTGAAAAAGATGATTTTTTTATTGAAAATCAGGAATATTTCTTAAACCCTAAAACAACCGGAAAATTAAATAAAATTACATTCCACTCGGGAAAATCTTAAACCCTAGATTCGGTCAAATTTTCAGTTTTTTCAGGGCCTCCCATTGTAAAACTCCCCAACTCCCAAAACTCCCAAACTCCCCAAATGTGTAGAATGGCTCCAATCGACGACTTATTTTCGGACATGGACGAGGAGGACTCACCTCCTCCAATCGACGGGGGGCCACGTGCCTGCGTTCGGCATGCGCCCCTCCTTTCTCATGCTGGCGTGCCTTGTTGGACTACTGTGTTTCGGCATTGCCGGGGCTGCGGCGGGGTTTGGCGACATTGGCACCAGCACCGACGGCATCTCCGTCACCGAAGACCCGGTGATGTGTAAAGGGGCACTTTACATCTACTCGGGGGTGGACAATCTGTCCCCCGAGGCGCGGCAGCAGGTGCTACAGCTGTTTGCTGCAGTTGGTAGTGGCATGGCGGCTGCTGCACCTGGTGGTGACTCGGCATCGGAGCATGGTGGTGTGGCCGCCTAACTGCTAATCCAACTGTGCAATTCTGATACACAAATTGGAACCCTCTAGCTAGCACAAGTGCAGAAATCCACGGGTAAGGATCTCCCACTAAACTACTGAAGGGCACTGAGCTAGCAAACCAGAAAAGTAATTGTAGATGTCAAAGTAAAAGCATAATAAACCAGAAAAGCTGTTGAAGTCACCGGAGTTCCGCACACCACCATGTTGGTGTGCATCCAGAGTGAACAAGAAGTCAATCGACAGGGTCCCAATACAATCCAGCAGTAGCCTCGTGAAAGTCCATGCCGTAGTATGTAAGTATAGTAAGTATAGTAAGATGAAAAGAAACCAGCACCGTAGTATTGGTCCACGTCCAGAGGCCCATGCTCATGTAGCTAGAGCCATATGCCGTAGTAGTGGGCAACGTCGAATCCCAAATATGCCTGAGCGAGGTCCCGAAACAGAGCAGGGGGGTCAGGTGGCTCGAGCTGTGGCACATCGTGAGCCGCATACAAACCCTGAGCCGGGTTCACCAATTCAACATATTCATTCGTGAAGAAAAATTACGGAGTCCCCCAGTCGAGAGCACCGCCAACCAGGCGAAGGCAACTCCGTAGCCGACGAAGCCTCGGGCACGGCAGCCACCCCCATGATCGAGATGCAGAGAACGAGGGAACGGAGGAAAGGAATCCCCCACGACTCAACCGTGGCTGGGAAGCCCCAGGGCGGCTTCCCACAACCGTAGGTCCGCTGAGCCTCAGACCCGAGCTCATGAGCTGCAGGTCCCGACGCATGATAAGCCGATACAGCCGGAGCCCGCAGCTTCAGAGTGAAGCTGCCGTCAGCGAGGTCCTCGTAGTCGTCGGTGCCGTAGCCAGTGAGGTCAACCGGCGCGATGACGGCGTGGTTGGCAGTCCGAACGAACCCAGGGAACTCACCGTCCGTCGTGGCTGTCACCCGCGCCGATTGAAGCGGCACGGGCTTCACATCCTCCACCTGCGAGACAGGCATAGCAGGGGCCGGCACGGCGGATGCCGATGCCGCCGCACCAACTGCCGGAACCTGCTCCTCCGGCATGATCCCCGCTGCCGCGGGGCCACACACCAGAGCCGACGCATGCGGCCCGAGAACTCCCTGTGGTGGGGGGAAGGATGCGTGAGTATAGTGCACCTTGCAGTTCGCCGCGGCATGGACCTCCGCGGCGAGATCGTCCAGCCGCTGATGAATGTCGTCACCTGCGGGCTCGTCGGCAGGCGGCTGCGGCTCCACCGTGAAGCTGTGAAGCGGACACGTCGATCCCGCCCACTGCACCCACACAGAGCACCGCAGGCGGCCCGTACGTAGAGGCCGCACTGGCAAAGGCCTCCGCCCCATCATCCGCCGCCTGCTGTAATAGGGCGCACGTGGCCAACGCACGCACCCCCTCCGCGTCCTCCTCGTCGATGGGAATGCAGAATGCCGCCGCAGCTGAGTGCGGGGGATGCTGACGCCCGCCCAACGGACAGTCGCGGTAGAAATGGTACTGCTCACCTTTTTCAGCCTTCTTGCACCTCCCGCAGAAGGGCTTCGCCTTCTGGTCGTCGCGGTCAAATCCAACCGCCGGCAACGGGTGCGTCCCAACCCGGAAGCCCCGCTGCGTACCGCGCTGCTGCTGCCGCCGCTGCCGCTGCCGCCGCTGCTGCTGCGCCGGTGGCGAGTCCGCCCCGCGCTGCTGCCGCAACAAATCCTGCAGCTCGTTGATCTTGTCGAGGAGGGCGCCGTACTCGGTGGTGGAGAGCTGCGCGGAGATGCCGCCCTTGCCCGACACCGCCTTTTCCGCCTCCGTCTGCGCCCAAGCCTGATAAATTTCCACCACAAGGGAGCGGAGAGATGCCAGTGAGACATGGGCGAGGTCAGCAGTACCGCACCTTGCCCGCAGTGTAAAACACCGGGTCTAACCTGTTGTACATGGAGAGCTTCCTGGTCTCCTCGGTGGGCGTCCGGTCCGTAGCCTTGTTATCCCGCACCAGACGCTGCTCCCGAGCCAAGACTGGTTGCGGGTCAGTGTCTGCGGGATAACGCAACGCGGCGTGCTCCTCCTGGTGCGACTCGCGTAGCGCCACCGGTACACAGCCCTTGATGATGTCCACCAGAGCTCGCCGCCCATCCCGGTCAGACGAAGCGTCGGTACCAGTCAGCCAGACGAAGGCGTTGCTGTGCTTTTCGATGACCAGAGCCAGAACGTCGTAAATAGAGCAAGCCGTTCACCCTGCCCACCACATGAGCCAGGGGGTCGTCGAGGTCAAAGGAGGCCAGCTCCATCCAGCCCAGCCGACTCGGAAACTCCGTACGTAGCTGAACCACCAGATCGGAGAGGAGGCCAGCGTCGTCCGTACCGCGGAAGTGGTGCTTCTTGTCACCAAGGGCATCCTCGCGGACACCCTTGGCCCATTGACGATAAAGACGCGCGTTGTAGACCTCGTCGACCAGCTTGCACTGCCCCTGCAAGTACTTCCTCTGCATCCTCGTTTGAAGTCGGATTGGGGGTCGGGACAGCTGGCGCACGCACCGTCGGACTGTTCCGAACCCTGTCTAATAGCCTCAGCGCTGAGTTCTAGCGAAGCATCGATGGCACTGATGTCCCTCCCAAGGGACTTCTTCGCTCGAGTGATTACACCCATACTCTGAAAAGCCAGAGGGGAGGTGGTACACATGCGCGCGGTCGGGTGTCGTAGCGGGGAAACGGCAATGTGCGGCAGCGGAGAGGAGCGAAGAGAGCGGAGCGGCGAGGGGCACTCGAAGATGTCGTCGAAGTCGAAGGTGTCGCGAACACCAGCCCAAAAAACAGTAGCCAGCAGGGCCAATGCCGGTGCAAAACTGAAGTCGAACATTGCCAAGACTAATCCGGAACGAGGCGCGTTCCCCATGGTCGCCACCCCCAGTCGCTCACCGCAAACAACTCATACCATAATTCCTAATCGCACCCAAACGCGCCCGCGCGCACCACCTCTCCAAGCAAGCGGCCGTTTAGCCAATGATGGCCAAATCAGCAAGTGGTAAAAGCGTAGAATGGGTCCACGACCTACTGGAATATCCTAGTCCAGCGATATCAGACAGTCAGTGAACTCAATATAGATAGACTCTCAGATAAATATACCCTAAGCTAGATATACCCGGAACGGTCTCGGACGGTCTCGGCGTCTAGCCTATCTACCTGTGACACAGCGG
>LGRX02010223.1:0-22332 GCA_001247695.2 Cymbomonas tetramitiformis | reverse complement strand
AGCCTGGATGAGCGCTACGCCTGGATGACCATCGAGCCTAGATGACCGTGAAGCCTGGATGACCGTGGAGCCTGGATGACCGTGGAGCCTGGATGAGCGCTGAGCCCGGATGACGGTTGCCGGCCACCGTCTTGATCATGGATTCAAAAGCTGTAGACCCCCCTTTGAAGCCCTGTGCGGCGGGGTGGCGCTATCTGGGATCTCCATGCGATGCAGAGACAGGACCCAGCAGCACTGTGTGAGGACTCCGAGCCTGCAGTCTGCAAAAGGTGTCTGATCTTCCGGGGCGGAGGGAGCGTGGTGGCGGCAGGTCAGATATTTTTTGTGACGTTCATGGTGATCGTGTTCCTGTTCCTCCTGAACGGTGCGCCTCAGTCTCAGTCTCGAGCTCCGTTCACAGCTGCCGCCCGCTGGACCTCGTTAGGTTTCCGGGGCCACCCCCTGAGCCTGGCGCCTGCTTGTCTGGTTGAGTATCCGGGGCCACCCCCTGAGCCTGGCGCCTGCCTGTCTGGTTGAGTATCCGGGGCCACCCCTGAGCCTGGCGCCTGCTCGTCCCTGGTTGAGTATCCGGGGCCCACCCCCTGAGCCTGGCGCCTGCCCGTTTTGGTTGAGCATCCGGGGCCACCCCCTGAAGCCTGGCGCCTGCCTGTCTGGTTGAGTATCGGGGCCACCCCCTGAGCCTGGCGCCTGCTGCGTCTGGTTGAGTATCCGGGGGCCACCCCCTGAGCCACAGCGCCTGCTCGTCTGGTTGAGTATCCGGGCCACCCCTGAGCCTGGCGCCTGCCCGTCTGGTTTGATATCGGGGCCACCCCTGAGCCTGGCGCCTGCTGGGTCTGGTTGAGTATCAGGGCCACCCCCTGAGCCTGGCGCCTGCTCGTCCTGGTTGAGTATCCGGGGCCACCCCCTGAGCCTGGCGCCTGCTCGTCTGGTTGAGTATCCGGGGCCACCCCTGAGCCTGGCGCCTGCACTGTCTGGTTAGTATCCGGGGCCACCCCCTGAGCCTGGCGCCGCCCGTCTGGTTAGTATCCGGGGCCACCCCCTGAGCCTGGCGCCTGCTCGTCTGGTTGAGTATCCGGGGCCACCCCCTGAGCCTGGCGCCTGCCCGTCTGGTTGGGCGTGCAGCGCTCCTTGCCATCATCGTGAACGCGATGGACGGCGTGAAGGCGGAGAAGAATTCACATCACGAGGAGTCCAACATTGTGTCCGACCTCCATGGCATCTCCAAGTACTACGCAAACCATGCAATGGCTTCCCTCCGCCAGGCTCTGCAGGCTAAGTCGGAGGAGGGCGTGCCCACCTTGACCGAGAAAGACGTGCGGCACCAGCTCGTGCAGTGGGGCGCCGCCGCCAACGCTGAGAGCCTCGACGTTGGCGAGGAAGTGGCCATTGCTAGCCCCCGCGGCTGCCACAATGAACCGCACGCGTCCCTCAGCGAGTTCGGGATGTCACAGGACGTCATCCAGGTGGAGTCCGCCGTTTTCAGCAGCGAGGTGTGTGCACCCCTCACACCCCTCCTGCAGGCACGGGCCTCCAGTTAGAGTGGTGGCATGTCGTTCCCTTGGAGGGTGCTTTATGTATGCCGTCAGTTCCCACATCTCCAAGCCGTGGATACGTCCAATCTGTGATGAACCTTCATTCGGGCTGTAGCCTCCGTAGTCTGAATCTCCAGGTGAGGCATCATCGTACGGTCAGGGGGCGTCAGGGGCATCATCGCACGGTCAAGGGGGCGTCAGGGGCATCAAACTGACGGTTGGCATCGGGCTATTGGAGCAAGCAGGGGATGAACTTGGCTATCACCGACCTCGCAGAAAAATACGGATTCATGAATACCAACACCAGCGTCGCTCACCGCAACGACACGTACGATATTTGGAAGGCGGAGAAGCCCTCAGACGAGGTGCGGCCCCGCCCCGCGCCGCCGGCATCCCTGTGCTGGAACATACGCCTCCTGCCCCACCACCACCGTCGTCACCGTCAGGTGTCAGGCAGCGTGGATTCTGCGCGATGCGTCGTCTGAAATGTTCGCCTCGGCGTGTTCCAGAGGAGCGCGCGCTCTGTGAGCACGGCGCGCCGCATCCCGGGGCACCCTCCATCTCCAGGGTGCGGTGCGAGAGCTCGCACTTCTGCCTGCAGCCGAACGGGACACGTGCTAGGAGGTGGCCGCCCCCGGGCTTCCGTTGTGAGGCGGTATTCCACATTGCAGGAATGCCCACACAGAGAATCGGAACGATCGGGTTCGATGGGGGGGCTTTTTGATGACGCGTGGTTGAGATATGTTTGGGTGTAAGGAGTCGATATAGTCCGGGGCGTGTCATCTCGGGGCGCCCCCTGATGATACGATGTTGCCCAGCTGAAATTCAGTTGATGCATTGACGCCTCGTGCCCCCAAAGTCTAAACCGCGCCATCATGGCTCCCCCTTGCGCCCTGCTGTTCACGGCGGCGGCTTCGCTTTTGATAGCAAAGTTCAAAACACGAATGTTTTACAATCCTCATCACCTTCAACACACTTTCATGTCTCGAAAACAATTGCGCCAAATTGCGGGTGTTGACTTTACTGGACGCTCTAAAGTCGAGCGCTACAGCTGCCAGTCCTGAGAAGAGTGGAGTCCATGTGTGTCGTGTGTGAGCACTGCCGGAGAGGGCACGTTGAGAGGCACATCCTGAATGGAAAATCCTGAGAGGATCATCCTGGGTGAGAGCAAATGCCTCTGATGCGCTGTGCTGGTTGCAATCTTGACAGCAGTGTCACCATCCGTGACTGGACTATGCTCGCGAAGAGCTGGGTTGAGGTTACGGGAGGGGGGTTGCAGATGTCGGCGGCGATGTCAGGCCTCACGCCTGCGGAGCAGAGCCAAGGTGACCCCACCCGAGCAGCATGCCCCACCATTCCCGCACTGGGGGCACCCTCCTCCCACCCCGTACACCCTCGACCTTCGGGTGTTTCGATGCGACTGCTGTCATTGAGCGTGCAGACCTGCCTGCAGCGGCGCATCCCCTCGCAGCATACCCTCGACACGGACTTCCTGCAATCGCCACACGCCGCTTGCCCATTGCCGGCATGAACCAGAGTGTGACCCCACTCCAAGTAGTCGTTATGACAGCCCGCCCGATCCCTGGCCAGGTCCCCCGACCTCCGAAGCTTCTCATCGCATATGCCCTATGCCCTAAGCATGCTTTGCTGCGACTGCCGGCATATCACTCGGGCCTCTCGATGTTCCCCCGAGTGTGCGCTATTGGGCGGGAGGCGTGCACGGGGGGCGAGTTCTCTGCCGCGCGGGTGCCCGAGTGGGAATTCAGTGTCAGGCGTGGATTGGGGGCATGGCATGGTCTGGGTGCGGATGGGCTGACGGGCAGCAGCGGCATACCTCGTGAGGAAAATCATGCTTGAGCTCGGGCGTGACCCGGAGACAGGTACGCAGTGTGCCAGAAGGGGCAGCGCGTCACGAGCCGCGCTCCTCATTCTGCACCACAGACCACCTTGTGAACTTTTACGCGTTGCTGCACGGCATCGGCACCCCTGTGCCCGCAGCTACATCTATGATGCAACGCCGGCCCTGGCAGTGATGGTTGAGAACCGTGATGCCAGCTCGATGGTTCGGCGGGTCCCGGGGTATGTGTGTTTGGGGGGGGGGGAGAGCCCATTTGGTGGGTTGTTTCGGAGCATTTTCTCTCTCTTCATTTCTCTTTCCTCGCGTTCTATGCTGGTGATGAAGCTCTTTACGTGACACAAATGCACCGTGTGAGGATGTCTTTGAATGTATATCGAATACTGGCTTCTCTGAAAACCCGAAATCCCAGGAAACCCTAAGCCCTGAACCCACACGGCGGCGTGTGAGGCTTTGAAAGTTGTGAGGATAAGGTAAGTTGCACGCATTGGTCAGAATTACAACACCCCCCAACGTGCGACCTTGAATTGCCCCAAAGAGTGCGGCACATTTGGGCGCAGCAGGGCGCGGGCAATAGGGTGTAAACTCAGCTGGAAAACGGATCAAGAAGCAGAGCCAGGGGGAGGTGTTTTGCATTTTCCAATAAATATGTATGTACAAGCAAGGGTTCGTTACAAGGCAACCATAGGAAGGCACTCGGAACATACAGATTTTCATTTCGGCTTGCTGTGCGCGGGAGGGGGTGGGGGGGGGGGAGTGCACAGTGCAAGGGATCATCAAGGAAATGAAGATGGCGGAGTTGCAGGTGCGGGTTCCGTAGCGGAGCTTCTGCCCAGGGGGTGTCACGGCGCCGCAGGCGGGTGCTCGGCGCTGTGCGGCCGGGCTGGTCCAAGCTCCCACCCAGTCCCAGGGCCCGCGGGGACCCAGGGTCCGCTCATTGCTGCATCCACATGCGATGGCTTGGCGCGTTCACGCATCGCACGCACTGGCATGCATGAGCGGTATGAGGGATGCTGGCACGCGGCGCCGACACGGTGACACGATGGGTGTGGGCTCGTTGCACAGGAAACACAACTCGAGCGGGAGAAGGCTCGGCAGAGTCATGAGGCCGAGCAGTCACGGCATGCGCGCAGCGTGGAGTGCGCGGTGGATCAGCTCAGCTGGTGAGCGCGCGCGCGCCTCTCTGGGCTCTCGGCGCCGACTCCGCACAGCGACGCGGCCGTCTCTCGCATCGCCGTTCGCATCGGATCGTTGCCACACATTGATCGACGCACCGTAAGCCATCCAAAGTCAGCCCGGTCAACACCGGAGTGGTGGGAGGAGGACTCAGGAGCAGGTCAGGGCCTTGAGGCGGTGACTTGTGTACACGCAACAGATAGTAACATCGACGGCGCTATGGCTCGAAAGCAGAACGGAAACAAACAATAGACACCCCTCTGCGTGAGGCGTTGAGCCTCCTCGGCGTTCCTTATCCTTTTCTCAATCCGCTGCCAGTTCTACTTTGCTTCTTTGTAGTTTGTAAAGACATGTGACATCTCCTGTCGCTATCCTGTGTCTCTTTTTCAACAGTTTGTTGGCTTCTCTGTTGTTGAGATGACAGTAGATTGTCCGTATTTCCCCGCCGTGTCCGTGCACTGGCCCGAAGGCATCCACCGCTTTCCCTTCACTTCCGCCTGCATCCTCCTGCTATCACCAGAGACACCACGCGCCGCGCGCACGAGATGGCATGTAACGCACTCGGATCAAGGTCGCGCAGAGCGATTGTCCTCCGGTGGCATGTCCCCGGCTCTTCACCACGCGCGCCCGCACGGCCGTCTTTTTCCGCCGCAGGCACACGGAGGCTTCGATGCTGGTCGTCAAAGAGACTGGTCCAGGGATCGGTGTGCACACATTTGCGCGGTCCCCCACGGCGCCACCTCTGCCCTCCCCTCTGCCTCCGGCATGTGCTGGTGAAAGATGATACATGGTAAAGGAGGTGAGGGTGGGGGTTGGGGGTTGGCGGCGCCACTGCGACCGTTTCTCGGGTTATGCGCTACAGCGATGTGCGGAACGTTGAGAAGCTCCTCCTGGCGATGGCGGCCGCGCACTCCGCAAAGCAATGGGAGCCCGCGGCTCAGCCGGACACGCCGCATGCGCAGCGCAGAGATGGTAGTAAATACGTGAGCAGAGAGGGAGGCGGGCCGCAAAGGGAATCGCCTGCGCTCTCGGAGCAGCGCACAGAGCCGCCTCAGAACTGGGCGCAGCGCAGCAGGCCTCCCAGCAAGTCGTCACAGCAAAGGGAACCGCCACCTGCATCCGGGCAAGCGGCCTTGGGTGACGAGTTGCCATTGAAGGAGGCCGTGTTGCTGCCCGAGGAAGGCTTTGCCCAGATGGGGCACATGTCAGAGAGCCGCCAAAGGCAGGGCTGGGGGAAGTCGCCAGGGGAGCGTGAGGAACGCGCAACAAGGACGAGCACGCGGCCACGGAGAAGCAGCACACGCACGACCGAGCAACCGGACGAGAACCGGACTTTGTTCATGGCGATGCCATCCATAAATGACATGAAGTACTTCCTGGGCTACCAGGCTCCGCCAACTTCTTCACGCTTGGCTGAGAGCAGGTGACTTGATTGCTGAGTGATGTGTATGTTATGGCGCATTTCTTGAGAGTCGGTTTTGTCCCGGCAACTCCAGGCTGATTGTATCGATCTGCGTCCAGCCGCAGTTTACTATAGCGATTTATGCATCCAGGAGATAGGATGTTCTGCCTGACATGAAGCTTTGGTGAATGTATATGCCTTGTGGGAAGTTCTAGCAACAAGCCACAACATTGATGCAATGGATGCCGTGGTGTCAATGACCGCATGACATGCAAATGGCTTCAGGCTTGAAAATGGTGATGACGCATTGGTGAACGGCAATGGACGTTCAGGTATGGTGACACGGTAGTGTTAGTGCGCATTGCCCCCGAGTATTCTAGCATTGGCGCGGTCGATGTCGATGCGGAATCATTCGTGTTGCATACTTGGTAACCAGGGGATTGCGGAACAATGAACAGACGGGACACATCCACCCGCCACAAGAAAGCGAAAGAGAGTGGGGAACCAAATGAAGTCTCCTGAAACATTTCAGAGGGTTTAGGGTTTGCTTTATTTCATTTTCATTTCTTTCAAGTGTGATTTTCAGCTGATTGTCATGGATTTTGACTTGGGGGGAGATCCAACTGTGCGCAGATAATCCGGACTCCCTCAGGGACGCCGAGGGTATGAAAGATTCTAGCGGAAACCGATATGATGAATTTACTGGATTTTGATGTACTCCATCCATGGGACACCCACGTCCAATTGGGCGTGTGCCACGGTGGATGCCGTCAATGCAAGTATAAATATGTCGGGGGGTGTAGGCTCCCTCAAGAAAGCCGCACAACCCGAAAGGGTTGTCTTAGACATGCATTTACTCATTCATTATAAGCATTGTTCTAGTTGCACATGTATATATGCAAAATATATTATTCATTCTGTCTTACCACCACGCATTATGCGATTTGTACCAAGCAACAAAGACATCCGATAGTTAAACTATACCATGATAATCACGACGTGCGTCCCAGCGCGACGGGGCATACAAGGCTACACACGAAGCGAATCGCATTTGTGAAACCCACATACTATAGGTATGAGCGAAGGTCACTGCATATGCAGATTATAATAGCATGCATCACGTGACTATTCGTACACGCGCAATAAATGTCGCTTTATGAATATATGCACGTAGGCGGTTGTCATTTCGATAACACGTACCCTTAGAAAGCCGAACTTGGGCGTGGTAATCAGGAACGGATTATCGTTCACCGCACGTGCGTATATTATACAATGGCAATAGTGCATGTAAGGTACGGTCCGTGTAATATCGGATGCCTCTGTTATTTTGTGCATGCCAGTCACTTTGTGGCTGGTATATAAGCCAGAGTGTAATTCAAATATTGGCAATAGTTGCAATGCCCACTTACAAACAACCCCGCCTTAGTCGGATGGGCAAATAAAGTTGATATCCGGATTTTACGCGAAAACAGTAAAGTGTGTCGCCACATTGTTTCATTCATCTTATTCGATGGTTATTATGATCCCCTTCAACCGCACCCACCAGAGATAGCCACAGTACGGTGCATCCCTCAGCGCATCAGGGAAGCTCAGTGCGCCCCACCCAACATGTTCGATTAACCAATTCGACTTTAATCCACCCCCACCTTATATACGACTAAGCGTACATGATCTATGGCATCTTGCGGCACCGTTGGACATTTCCTTATCAACGTCGAAGGACGAATAAATCGTCACTCAACACGCTTCCACAGGGCAATGAATGTCCCCAGCATATGATAGGGAAGGTAGCCTGCTTGATAACATGGGCGAACCCCTCTCGCACCCCGCTGCATTTTGGGCAGCATAGCCGACCGGCATATGGCCACCAACAGTTAATCTTCGCAGGACAGCATAACCGATCGGCCGTTGACATTTGTAAGCGCCCTCAGCCTTGGCCATTTGCAAGCGCCCCCGAACGCTCAAATGGCCAACTGTGGATACTTTGAAATCATGAGGGAGTTTTCTTGTGCGATTCACAATCATCTATCATGCATTGCTCTCAGCCCCCCTCATATTAGCGGCTGGTGTCAGTTGGAATATTCGATGCCACCCGGCTCATAGTGTCACTACAAACCACATCCCAATATGGATGCATATTATTACCATCCACGACCTCTTGCGTCCACTAAAGGTTTAGGACATCCGGCATGTACCCGTTCCGGGTACAACATGCACACCTACATACATCCCAAATGCAACGCGCTATATTCACCGACGAGTTGGTGTGACGTGAGATAATTTCACAGATATGTCAAGCCTATAAGCAACTTAGACATCCTTGACAAGTCTCGTTGTAAGACTGCGACATATGGTGTCGTTCGCGCAATTATGCATATCATACGCATACCCTCACGTAGCTTCGTTCTTGGCGTCTTTCGCATGCTCGTTGTTCATCTTTTAGCATAAGTAGAACACATCAAGAGTTCATTGTCTCCGATTCTTGATCATGGTGAACACATTTGATGTTAGGAGATGGAAAGATTTGCATATGTATTAGATGTTACTTCAAAACACCATCGCATCACATACAAATGCATACCATATAAACCATATGTACAAATTTGCACATGCAGGTTTACGACACATCCCATGATGCTACGAATCTGAACATGGTCTTGATCTATTTCATACATTTACCGACTACGCTTAAGCGACCTTGCGTATACCTGTGTGTGTTTCACAATGTGAATCCCTTCATGCGGAGCCCTGTACGCCCCGTCGCGCCGAGACACGCGTCGGATCACCCACTTCGGGTCAAAAGACACCAGGTGGATTCGACGGCGTCCTTTTGCACCCCAGTGCAGGACGAGGGCAGCGAGCAGGGGATGCACGCGTTGACATTATGCCACATATCCCAGGACACCGCGGCACAAGGGCCGTCTGCGTTCTCGGCGGCGGTGCGGGCAGTACGGCGCGCCGGCAGTTCTTATTGCGTATAGTGGTGGCGCGCATGGTGTGAACATCTCAGCGTACGGCATCTCGGCTGGCGACGAGAGCGACTCCGGCGACAAGGAGGTGCTTTCCGACCTGCGGGGATTTTCCTCGCAGGTCAACGAGGTGCGTCTTGTGGGGTTTCAGGGCCACGTGGGGTTCCCACATTGTGCGGATATCGGCGCATTGATATGTCTATTCTACGAATGCTTGGTGGGTTACCCAACCGTAGCCTTTATTTCTCTTGCCCTTAGCCAATCCACAGCTGGTAGTCCCCATGGCTACTACCTCGAGAGCTGGTCCTTTCAGGAGGCTCAACGCAACATCGCTAATGATTAAGTTTTAAATGCATTCATGGACACCAAACCTATGCCACAGAAATTCACCCCTTCGAATTTCCCATTACGACAGTGCGTGGTATAGCCTAGATATGGGTCTATGGCTGTTTTGCGGAGCCGCGCTTCGAGGCTATATTTTAGGGCAACGAACTATGATTAAGTTTTCTTAGTCCTCTCAAAAGGACTAAGCCTAACGACGAGTGAAACCGCCGTCGCCGCCGCATCAACTGCCGTACGACAACTACACATACACACTTTGCTAAGTACTTGCCATAAGCAGTGGCGGCGAATTTTCATTTACTATGCCCACGGACCACTCAAACTCGGGCACCATTAGAAAATCAGGATTTTTGATATTTGCACATGTGAAACCCCATGAATAGGTCTGAAATTACCACATGCGTTCGTTCGCTAGGAAATGATGATACTGCTGGAAACTCAGCAGCGCACGAGAGGGAACGCTGCCGACGGTGAAACAACGAACTAAGATAAACTCAGATAATACACATATATACTGAGTTTGTCGCGCAAGCTGATCACCGAAGATAGATGCCACACTGAATATGACACCTGACTGTACGAACTAGTCAGGGTGTCATTTCCAGCAGATACTGAGAAATTAACCAACCAAATAATTCAAGTTGTGTGCAGGGTTGATGTTTTCAAGCACCAGGGGTGCCACATTTGCTACATGCCGTGCATTGAGCACGTGATTCATACTTGGGTATTTTTTCAGAAATCACTAATACGATATATCTACTTACACTAGTATCCGTAAAAGATGGCCCAATTGCCAATCTATCACCGCGCGTGGCTTGGTATGTATTTGCAATGATACTTGAAACAACACTAAGCATCATTTTCGGCGTTTAGCAGGTCGTTGTAGGATGCGCTTTAAGGTCCTAAAAGCTCACCAATGTTCGCTTAACAGTGGCTAGTACGTGTACACACGTAGTACTCCAGGACCGCCCTCAAACACCTTTCTAGCATCACGTTTCACTTGGTATGCCTTTGAAGCGAATGGTATTCTACACTACACTAAGCATCACCTTGGACCTATGCTACGGTTTGGGGTGCATATCGAGGTGCTCGTGGTTTTAGCCGGAAATGTCAGACACAATACTCGTACACGTGCACGCGTAGTGCTCCACGATTCGCCCCTAACACCATTCCAGCACCTCGCGTGGCTTGGTATGTGCGTGTAGTGATATTTGAGACTACAATAAGCATCATCAAGTTGCTTATTGTAGTGACCTGTTCTAACTACTAGATAGGGAAACCCTAAAAGTCATGCATTCCCTCTGGAATTTCACACACATGTGGTTGTGTGAGACGAGCGCGGAGACTCATCCGGTGATATCGAATGTGTAGAGATGTAGAATATTACCTTGACACGTGAATATCGCCATATTTAGACCGGTGCCATTTTTTTGAAGTCTAGGTTGCCTTGCTCAAGTCACGCATGTGGATACCAATACGTCATACATCGCAAGTAGTTGACTAACGTAGGAGTTCTCGCGGTTTCCGCGCTCATATCAATCCCATACTGTTAAAAATGAATTCACCCTTATGGTGTTAAGCGGTTCGGTCCCTCGTGGTATCGATAATGGGGGTCCGGGTGAGGCGTGTGGCCCTCAAGCACCCCTAACGTTTTGAGTATATGTCGTGGTTGACCGATGCATCGAATTTTCGAATTGCAAGATATTCGTAAAATACAAATCCTTGACAAATGTGGTGAAGCATTCACGCAGAGTGTGAGATACACCCTTGTGGGTTGTCTCGGATATGGATTGCATCGTATGTGAAATTGTTTCTACTAAGCGCACGAATCGCTCCGACTAACGACCGAGTTATTGGTTCGTTATATTAGTTGATCGGGGGACCCTCTCGGTGATGAGCACGCCGCCTTTATCATTAAGCCGGTGGAGTAGAGTTTGCAAGGCTGCGATGAAGGACCCGTGTCCGACTTTGATGATGTATTATAACAAACTACATTGCTCCGTTCAAGTGGGGAGACCCTGTTCCGGTGTAGCATATTGTGTTGTAATGTTTTTGCACGGAATTGCGCCACCGCGACATTCGGTCACCGCCGTGAGGCATGGCAATAAAGATTTCAACCGTTCATGACAATAATCTTGATCAAACAATCTCACATCTCTCAGTAGGCATTAACACGAGCCTCATGTGACGAAAAACTACTGCTTTGTGTATGGCAAAACAAAATGGAAAATATTACTGTACGTCAATGATGATTAACATCATCATAATCCCACCCCCAAAATCTACAACTGGTACAATCTACATTAGTTTGACATCACCTCCAAAGTCTAGGTAACCCTATGTAATCACCATATATGTGGCGATGTCCTATTTCTGCAATGTTCCCACATTCAAACATTTGACATCACCATAATCATAATTTAAACACATTCTCTGTTTGAGGTGCATGTGATACATGAGCATCTGTGTCCGAACAATTGATTATATTTGTTGCTTCTAACGAGTCCCCTTGCCTTTGCCTTTTCCTTTTGCTCTGCCTCTACCTGCTCCGCCAGTTCCACTACCAGTTCCACTACCTCTTCCTCCGCCTCCACTTGGGGCTCGACCGCCTTGATCCATCGATTCTTTCTCTGACAACAAGGTATCATTGGATTTTGGGTTGGATGGCTTTGGTGGGCTAATCTTTTTAGAACGCCAGCTTGGTGGCGGCGCCTTCTCCTCATCAGATTCCTCGTCCTCCTCCTCTTCATCGAAGAATCGTCGCCTATTCTTAGCTCGACGAGATCTCCCACCACCAAAACCGGACAATGGGTTGGAAGTGGGCAAGAAACTTCCCACTTTTTCCAATCTGCTCAAAATGAGAGCACACCATCGCCCAAGCACTTAAAATTTTGGTCAATGGTATAGTGAAACGTGCTAAGATGAAGCAAAACATTGCCACCTAGGCCTCAAGCCGCAAATGCATTTATGGAGAGGTACATTCAAAGGTTGGGGAACGGCTGAAGGATCATGCAACTGATTCAGCCGATGCCATAGGACCGTGTTTACGTCAACGTATGATACCAGTTATCTTAGCTTTAGCCTCCGATTCACCAACCATCACAACTGGGAATCGCCAATTTGAAGAGCGAAACTTGCATGCAATGCACACGGTCTCCTTGTGTGGCCGTCTTAGGCGTGGTGCTCACAGGCCACCAAAAGGAATACAAAAAGGAGGACTGCACCTGCGGCGTCTGAGAATGCCGCACCCAACGGTGCATGCAACTGGAATAACCACGCAGCACGTGATGATGTACACCAAGGTCATATCAGCATCTCCTGGAGGCTCCGGTGGGAAATTTGGAAAATTTGGAGGAGGGAACGGTGACGGGGGTGGGGGGAGGCGGAGGCAGTGGGGAGGAGGGGGTGGCGGTGGAGGTGGCGGGAGGAGGGGCGGTGGCGGTGGAGGAGGTGGAGGAGGTGGTGGTGGTGGGGGAGGGGAGGGCGGCGGAGGGCGGGGGTGGCGGAGGAGACGGTGGCGGAGGTGGAGGAGATGGTGGCGAGGGTGGCGGTGGCGGTGGAGGTGGTGGGCTAGGGGGCGGTGGGGGGCGGGCTAGGGGAGGAGGAGGAGGAGGGAGGGTGCGGGGTAGGGGAGGTGGCGGAGCAGGACGAGGTGGCATGGGTGGGAGATTGTGGAATGGTTGCTGATGCCATCCTGTCCCAAGAGGAAACGACGCAGAGCCCAAACGCCTTGCTAAACAATTGGCAAAAGGCAACAGGGCAACACGCGGAACGGCTCCCTCAGGCCTCAAGCTGCAACCAAAACCATACACATCGCACGGCATCTGCAACTACTTGCTGGGGTCCACCTACGGTGTTCAAAGTGTGCGCTGTGAATGAGAGTGACAACCCATAGGGAAGCCTCCGTGGGTGCCCACCAATAACCGTGCCCACAAACTGACCCACTCATTGCTTAGAGTCGAGCGACATGGCTCGTCAGAAGTTTATCGCACTTGCTAGAACTACACTTCCGACGCGAATTGACCCTAAGATGACCGGACCTACGATGACCGGACCTACGATGACTGGATCTACGATGACTGGATCTACGATGACCGGACCTATGCTGACCGGACCTACGGCATGACCAGACCTACGATGACCGACCTACGATGACCGGACCTACGATGAGCCGGACCTACGATGGTCGACCTACGATGAGCGATTCCATGATGGTCGGACCTTACGATGACCGACCTACGATGACCTACGATGACCGGATCTACGATGACCGAGGACCTACGATGACCGGACCTACGATGACCGGACCTACGATGACCGGACCTTACGATGAATCGACCTACGATGGCCGGACCTACGATGACCGAACCTAATGGCGACCGGACCTACAATGACCGGACCTTACGATGACTGGACCTACGGTGACTGGACCTACGGTGACTGGACTCACGCTGACCGGACCTACAATGACTGGACCTACAATGACTGGACCTACGCTGATTGACCCAAGATGACTGTACCTACGCTGACTGGACCTACGATGACTGACCTACGAGGACTGGACCTACGCTGACTGGACCTACGATGACTGGACCTACGATGACTGGACCTACGAGGACTGGACCTACGCTGACTGGACCTACGCAGTGGTCCTTGCTGAGACCCATCCTCCTACAGGAAGCATGCTGAGTGTGCGCATGCATTGAGGCGCGATATCCCTTGGCTGTCTCCAATTGGCTGGCCACATCTGCAAGCGGGCGCGCCAAGTGTGCATGGCTAGGGGTCTGGGCGCTACCAGCTCCGTCAGGGATTCCCAAGATCCAGCTGGGGCTCCCCTGAAGCCTGGCGGACATGTCCGGGGCTTCGTGGAATACATCAATGTGGTCCCACGCCACGTCACCCTCGCCCTCCTCCAACGCAAAGTACGCTGCCAAATAGCCCTTTGCCGTGGTCTGCGCACCAAAACCTTCTCACTGCTTATCCTACCTCACCGACGTGCCGCTCAAGCTCCGCAGAGATGCCACCGCGCGGCCATCACTGAGGCACAGATGGAGGAGACTACGCGAGTGCTGCTCAAGCTCACAGGATGGTGCAATCTGACTGCATCTCAAGCAGCCGGCTCACCACTTTGTGGCCAAGGGAAGAGCCCACCTGCCAACCACTGATGGGAGCTCCACTACAACCTGCACGGGCAGAGATGGAAGTTGCAAGCGGCATGAGCAGGCTTGGGGCGCGCCTGGTCGAAGCCTTGGTATATGATGGCGAGCTCCTCCGGAAGAAGGGGCTGGCTCCACAAGTAGAGCTCGGCCAGAGTGCCTGCCATGCAGCCGGAGGTATAGGAGTTGGCCACTTCGACCTGGGCAAAAATGGTGATGTCATCCGCAATGATCTCCGTGGGCTCCATGTGAATATGTCCCCACTCCTCTGCGCACACCGACTTCCTCCGCGCTCCTTCAAGCCCCCTCGCCTCCGGACTCTGCCACCACCACCACCCAGATTGCAGCCGACGGGAGCCGCACGGGTGTACCACGCACATTGATTGCATCACTGGTATCACCGCAGGAATGCTGCAGCCTGCGAGTCACGACTCACGCCATCGGCATGGGATGTGACATGCACGGGCTTGGCATGAGGCGGTGTGCTCTCTACAGACGCAGCGAGGTTTCTGCAGTTGGGCTGGGGCGTTGGGAGTCGCATAAAGGGGGAGCTTTGGAGGTCGAGGGTGCGCTCGGCCAAAGGGCGCTGCAATACCTGTTGGCAGGGACGTCCAGTACGTGCCAACCACCAGGCCGAGCTGCTTCTTCTCAGTGTTCACATAGATGTCATCCCAAATGTTGCCGTGATGACTGCCGCCCCCGCGCTCACCTCTTAGGGACGCGCCATCACTGGCGAGCGTGACTCTTAACTTCACCCTCTGCTGGGTGCCGCGCGGAGAATGACAAGGTACAGGGTGCATATGGTATTCCGGGCGTGTAAGGAACGCATGGGCATATGGCGCGAGGCGTTTGTGGGGCACGCAGGCTTCCCAAGGCACACTGCCACCCCCCCACGGGTGTCCCTCCCTCACTGCTGTGGGTCTTGGCTGATATTGCGCACGAGGCAGCCCCGTGCAGCTCGAGGAACAGGGCATCAAGACCCATGGCTACGGGGTCCCAGTGGACGTCCATGCACGACCGCCGCCTCACGGGACACACAGCCAGTGACGCACGCGAGGCATCGAGAGCATGGGATTCCCGGCGCGGCTGCAGCCTGAAGGCATATCACTTCTTCCAGGTTTCAGGCCGCAGGTGGCGTCAGCGCCTCCCGGAGGATCGCGCACCGGGCGGCGATGAAGCCCTCTCGGCTGCCCCAGCGAGCGTCGAGCAGATAGACATCCTCGTTACTAGGCTGGTACTCCGCTTTGAACATCCACATGGAGATGCCGCGCACCGGGTTGAGGTACGGCAGCACCATATAGTCATCGATGCCTGCCATGTGGCATCGGCATCCAGCTCAGCGGTTCCCTGGCGGCTGCCGTACCTGGCTATCTACCAGTGACCAGGATGCCCGGCCAGACGCCTCCCAGCGGCGCCCAGCGGTTGCCGAGCTAAAGGGAGTATACCTCGCAAACACTCCGTCGGGAATTTCGAAGAGATCTTAATAGTTGTGTTGCAACCAGTCAAACGTACGGACAGAGACCTGATCTGCCAAATTTCAGCGCAAAGTTCACTTTATTTCCACAGGGAGGTGGCGGCACCTCGGGCGGCCTGCTGGGATGCTTCAACCCTCATAATGCGGTTTCAGGCCCACCTCCCAGGTGGACAACGGAGACACAGGTTGTCTGAGCTGATGGGCGCCTTGGGTTAAGAGTTCAGTGCGGCGGAAGTGGGAGGGCAATGGTCGAAGGAGGCATACCATCGAAGGAGAGGCTCCATGTCCCCTGAGGTGGTGGTGGCGGTGGAGGAGGCGGCCGGGATGGGGGCGGACTGCAGGGTGGCGGTGGCATTGGGGGTGGGGAGGGCAAAGGTGGAGGAGGTGGGGAGGGCGGGGAAGGCGGTGGCGGTGGCGGGCAGGGTGGAGGTGGGGAGGAAATGGAGGGCACGGTGGCGGGTATGGAGGAAGAGGAGGAGGGGAGGGCGGGGATATCGGAGGATTCGGAGGGTTAGGGGGCAGCGGAGGGGCGGCGTGATCACGAATCTCCTGCTCCATGGGAAGTACGAGCCAGGCAGTGTCAGGTCCTCTGTTCATGCATCCTGAGTCCAAGAGTCCGGCGGTCGCTGGTTGCAGGAGCTGCGTGGGGTTGCGGCAACGGGGGTTGTGAAGGTGTGGGGATAAGGGGGGGGCACACAGGCGGCCGAGGGGCAATACGTGGGATAGCAGTTGGACATGGAGAGGGATGGAAGAGGGGTGGGAGCGAGGCGACAGTCGGCTGGGAGCAAGGCGACAGAGGGGTGACAGCCAAGTGAGAGGAGGGCGGCAGAGGGGTGACAGCCAGGCGAGAGGAGGGCGGCAGAGGGGTGACAGCCAGGCGAGAGGAGGGCGGCAGAGAGGGAATAAGGAAGGAGAAGGATGGCAGAACTGTGGTGGTGGTGGTGGGCACTTTTGAGTGACAGCCGAAGGAGCGCATCACTCCACCGAGCAGTGCTAAGAGCGCATCATTCCACCGAGCAGTGCTAAGAGCGCATCACTCCACCGAGCAGTGCTAAGAGCGCATCACTCCACCGAGCAGTGCTAAGAGCGCATCATTCCACCGAGCAGTGCTAAGAGCGCATCACTCCACCGAGCAGTGCTAAGAGCGCATCACTCCACCGAGCAGTGCTAAGAGCGGAGGCGGGGCAACGAAGGCGTACTTGCAGGTGCCTGCATCCCCGAGGGCGATCGGAGGCCCACTCGGCGGGTCCTCCTGTGTACCTCCCTGGTTTAGCGCAAAGCCAGTGAAGGCTCCCACGTGATGCAGTGCTTCGGCGCCAGGTCCCAGGTGCACGTCCTGCAGGCCCCAGGTCTCGCCGCCGTCCTCCGTGTGGCAGATTACACCTCCCTCACCCACGGCCCATCCCGACTGTGATCCCAGTACCTCTGCTGCAGGTGGTAAATCCTGCGAGATCCCAGAGCCCGGGAAGTGGGCAGAGTTAGGGGCAAGGCGCTCACCACAGTCTCCTAACAGTGACTGGGGTTGCACACGGGACGCCAGTACAGAGCGCAGCACCCCAAGGAAGTGTCGGGCAGTAGCCACAACCTGGGGTTACCCGAGTGCTGCCATAGGGGGGGAGAGAGAGAGAGAGAGAAAGGAGTGCCAGGCCAATTTGTTTTTGTAAACGTGGCTTCAAGAGTTAAGGTTTTCGAGGGTTTAGCGCAGGTAGAGTTGGCGAGTGAGGGAGCGAGAGTGGAGACAGGCAAAGCGCATGTGGGGTGCGGCTGCTTTGCATGGAGAGGCATGGCCAGGAGGAGCATTGAAACGGCCGAGGCAAACAACACTCTAAGCCGTAGTAAACGCAGGCAGGCTCCAGGCAGAGAGAACACTGGGAGAGAGGGGCGGTGGTCAAGGGTGAAAGTGAACGTAGTTTAGAGCAGGGACAGCTAAGGTTTTAGGCACAGGAGATGGGCGGAGTGACGGCCGAAGAAAGGGGAAGCCGAGGACAAGTGCTGGGTTGACCTGGGGGTAGAGGAAGACCCCGTGAAGCGTGTGGCTGGTACAGTGGTGGGGTTGCAGAGCCCAAGTGTATCCCATGTCGTGGGTGCGGAGCAAAATGCCCTGGTCCCCGACCACCCAGCCCGTGGTGTGGTTCGTGAACGTCACTGCACGCAACGTGTGGTTTGTGTACTGTCCCGCGCCAGTTGTTCCCCGGGTCCAGTTGTGACCCCCGTTGGAGGTATGCAGCAGGAGGCCCTGTTCCCCTACGACCACGCCGACGTCGCGGTCCACGAAGTACAAGCCATACAGTGCTCCCGAAACTGCAGAGTCCTGAAGGGTCCAACCGCCACTTGAGAAGTTCGACTTCAAAATAGTCCCAGCGAGGCCAACCGCATACACTGTCTCTTCGCTCACCGCCTGCGAGCCTCCCACCGCCGTTCGTACCTAAGAGCCGGACTACAGCACGTCCTATTGTGCATATTCTGCAAAGGCAGGAGTGGACTGCCACGAGTTGTGCAGCCCCTGACTGCGAGAGGATCGCGCCCAAAGGTGCGCGCACGCTGAGCTCGATAGCGCAGTCGTCTGGGTATTCGCAGGTGCGCAAAGCGCACCGCGGCACCGGCACGATTCCACTTCTTAACCCATATTGAAAGGGTCTTTAGGAGGAGGGCATACGGACAGCTCACTACTTCAGCTTTGAGCACCAGTCAACGGCGGACAGGTGTACTCACAGGTGTTCGCGGCCACTGTTCTGGATTGGCTCGCGCACGCGGGATAGAATTGTAGCGAGGACCGAATGTAGAGCGGCGGTGTCCCCACCCTATCCATCCTGTGATAAAGGCGAGAAACTCTGCAGTGCGGAGAGTTGCGAGAAATCTAGGAGAGAGCTCTTCACCTGGACCCCCCGCAATGTAGAGGTCGGGACCACATCCGAAGCTACTTGCTCCCAGCTCTCCCCACCGTCGACTGTGCTGAGGATTATCCCGTGAGTTCCGACTATCCAGCCCGTGTTTTCATTAAGAAAGCTGCGAAATGCATTCGCAGGGCGGTGTCAGTTTGATGCCAGGTCCATTATTCCACAAACGAGTAAACACATCGGTCAGCCATGTTGCTTTCAAATGGTATAAGTAAAAATACCTGACACCGTAAAACGTTTGATTGAAAGCCTCAGTTATAAGCTGTTCGTCCCAGTTCGCGTTGCTACCGGTGACATTGGTTCCCTTGAAGATAGCGGTACCCACCGCCCAACAAAGGTCCCTGGAAAGAAATACTGCATTTAATACCTGGTTGCACAAACTGAATTGATCGTAGAAGATGAAAAAGTACAAAGTGGCGTTTGGCGAACTTGCTAAATGCAAGAAAACCTCAACACAACGTGGGGACGAGTGACCATGTAGTTGACCGTTTGCTGAAAGCTCACCTACTCACAAAAGAGAAAGAATATATGTTGGAAGAAAAATGGTCACTGTCTTGGACCCAGGGATAACTCTGAACTTGCAGGAGAAGATAAAACACCAACCCACGATGGCATGCCCCAGACCATGTGTCCGACAACCTCATTGCATTATGGAACGAGCCACCCGATTTTTGCTGTGAAAGGGGGCATATGCTGCTTTCGTCAAGTTGAAGATTTTATTCAATACTATTTTCCACGATCTGCTTTTTCAATCGCGGTTTTGTTGAGAGAGGCTGTTCGTGGTGTTTTTGCTGGGCGCGCGCGTGTGTGTGGAGACTTCCGAGACTACTTTCTTGGCTCTATGAATCACATCCCATATCCAAGAATACGCAATGAAAAATCAATACATCCGCACATCTAAATCATATTTCGAACTGACTTAATTTTCAGTGGTGAATGGTTTCCTTTCGCGTGCATGGTCTTCGCAAGTTCTCCTCCCCTTCGCTCGCCTGCTTTGCTTTCAAGTTCAGTTTTTAAAAAAATGAATAGAGGAAATCATGAAATGAATCTTGAAAATAAATAAAAAGTCGTACTTATTATTACGACTAAATAAGTACCGGTACCGTAGCGGTAGGCTCCCGCTCCCATCCGGAATTCGGAATCTGGAAGCGACTTTTTTATCGGCTACTGCCAGCACGCGAATTGTAGCTGTAGTCCCAAATCCGTAAATATGTTAAAAAAAAAATGCAAGTGTTCGAATTCCCCAAAGAGTTCCGGCTTGGTTCAAAACAATTTTGAAATCATTTCTGCTTGTTTAATGTTTCACCCTAAATTCCGACCCCATCCATTTGTCGTGAGCATCGTTTTTCCACGGAATTTCTCAACTTCACAGTTGCACAGCGCAGATTATCTGAATTTCTTAATAGTCTTTGAAGTGTAGTAAGCAACGAATACGCGTTTTAAAAGTAAGGTGGCATTGCTGTACCCGAGTGGGATGCGCGTTCTACTGGTCCATCTGCCAGCGAGCTCGATACAAATGCAGATGTTTGCATCCGTCTACGATTAACTCTTCTGTTCTTGTGATCAGTTAGATTTCGTATCTCAACAGAAGATTAAGCTCTGCAGGTAGAAAGATGAGGCTAGGAAAGTAGGGCTCCCAACGGACACGCTAAGCTTCGAGACTCCCAACTCTCTGACGTTGCCCAAGGCTAACATAAATGGGTATCTTTGGAGCATCGAAGAAAAATTCCGCGTCAGAGGAGGAAGGGCTGCCCTCAAAAACAATAGAGCGCATTATTGAACTCCTTGATGGAAAGCCAGGCGAATGGTATAGCTTCCGGTTGCTTCAAGAGGTATGTCGAATGTTTGTGACGAATGTACATCAATGTTTAAGTTCGCTTAAGTTATGATTCCTGCGGTGTGTCAGCATTTTGTCTGCTACAACTCTAATATGCCCTGAGTAGACACACGCTCATCACTCATCGTAAGTTGGTGGTCTCAAGTGACCTGGCTTTGACTTGGGTTTTGGTCAATACTTGACTCTGTTTTACAGTACCTCCAAAGTGTGGAAACTGTTGTGCGAACAAACAGTTTGAAGCACGTGCCATCCGAGTTGGTAAGCTTGGCCAACCAGCTAGAGGTATACATCTGCCTGAAACATCCAGACAGAGTACCCTATGCCCCTTGCAACAGTTGTAGCGTTGGCAAGTCGCAGCTGCATTTGAAGTGCACCATAAGTTAGCGACTGTTTCAAATGACTTTGCTCTCTAACGTGGATGTGTTGACGAACGTCGAACTAGTGAAACTCGCCGTCTCCCTTCCTGATTTCTATTCCGCTTCACTGATGCAGGCAAGTGTGCAAAAATGCCTTCCATTTCTTGAGGCGGCATCCCGGAAACCTGAAATACAGAAGGCTCTCACCGATCTTGGTATTCAGACAATAAATCAAAGGCACGTGTTCGCCTGCATAGCCATGCTTTCGTCGTACAATATTTCTCTGACCGGCAATGCGTTAGCATATCCGACTGCCGCTGAGTAGATGTTGAAAGCCTGAGTATCGCTGGTTACGTGACAGTGGAGTTTCGTACAGCCAGCTGAATACTATCCTATATCCTTTTTCCGGGTGACAACAGGATTAAAGTGGAAAAACTTGAAAATTGCTCCGTGTTCTACCCCACCACCTTAATCGAGCGTTCTTTGAAGTATGACCCTTGTCCGACTCTTCATGTCACACGGTTATCTTTTGAAACATCCTTCAACAGGTGTCATATTGAGCTGCCGTTGATAGAATACAAATAATCTTTTGCCTTGCACCACCAACGTCTCTACCTCTCTTTCACCGGCTGTGCAGCCTTCCCGCTGGCTGTGCCAATCAGTATTCACCCTCACTAGATGTCTCTTGACGGAAGTGTTTGTGGCGGAATCCTTAGCACTTCCCGCGGTCGCCCTGCACTCAAGCGACGAGATAGGCATATGCACGCCCCACGTGCAAGTCCTTCGTACTGTTTTTCTTTGACATTCGGCGCGCACCGCATACCTTGAGAACGTTACCACCTAAACAATACATGCGAAGCACGAGTGGTAGCACACAGTAGTGCTCACGTCAAGGCGACTTGGAACCGACCTGCAGGAAGGCGAATGGAGGTCCGTCGAGAACAGGCTATGCGCTGTACACCGCCCTGTTGCAGCTGCAGGCAAGTGCTCGCTCTTCACGCCAGCTGCGCCTCCCATGTGGCAGCGGATGGCGACAGACTATCCCCACTGCCCGAAACCCTATCTCCGACCGAGGCAAGCCTCTAACGCAGCGGAAGTTCATTCGGAATCACAGTCGTTCCAACTAGGCTGTTTTCTACGTCACTTGAGTCCAATACACGGGGCGAACGGCAAACAGAGCCAAAGAAGTCGGTCCAGGGATACGCACACACAGCCGATCTTCTGCGGCTACTTGGTGCCACAGGAGTCGGTACAAGGATAAGCATAAACACACATACTCTGGCTTACACACACACACTCATGCATAGCTATAATCTGTTGACCGTATACAGACTTC
>LGRX02010222.1:41711-55977 GCA_001247695.2 Cymbomonas tetramitiformis | reverse complement strand
GACCGCACGATCCACTAGTTGGCCAGACGCTGGAGGCCGCACGATCCACTAGCTGGCCAGACGCTGGAGGCCGCATGATCTACTAGTTGGCCAGACGCTGTTTGCCGGCTGCTGTGGCTCCTAGCCTCCATGCGCTGGATGCCTACAGGTGTTCGAGCCAAGTGCGTTCCTGCATTACAAACCAGGCTGCTGACTTGAGGGCATGCTGGATGGTGCAGCGCCCCCTCGCTGGATGCCCCGGAGGACGTTTCCGCAAGAGATCTCACCGTGTCGCCCAAAAAGCCGTCAGTCCTGGAGATGGACCCGGCAGTTCAAAAGGAGCTTCAAGCCCATGTGAACAAGAAGGTTCCCACCCGACTGTAGACTGCTCTCGATTTTCCCCTCGCGCAGATGATGCCCTGGCGGTTCCCGCCTCCCCTTAGGAGAGAGGGCCTATCGGCGTGCTTCGCTCGGGGGAGACTATTCCAGTGCGTTCCCTCCAGGTTAACAGCTCTCTTCCGTGTGGAACGGGGAGGACTACAGGTGGACCAATGGCTGGCCACTTCCCGGCGCAAGGTGAGCATTGAGCTGAAGGCTTTCATCAAGAAGCTGCTGCAGGTGAGTGTGTGGTATACCCGGCTTCCTTGGAGCTCCCGCGATGTGGTTATGGTGCAGGTTGAACACTATGGGCGGACACTATAGGCGGATTCACAAGTGACGACGGGATGAGGCTCGCGTTACGTATCGGTGGGGGCTTCGTGCCGATGATGTGGCTCATCTGGTGACGGCGTGTCACATGCAAGATGGCTGCACAAGATAAAGGCCTATCTGCATGCAGGAGGACGGGACATGGGCAACACCCAAGGCAGATGCCCCGAGAAGGATGCAAAGCCAGGGGGAAGAGGACCTAGGAGGATGGTGCCTGGGTGCGTGGGGAGATAGGGGAGGCGGACCCAGGAGGATGGTGCGTGGGGTGCAATACAGGGGAGGATGGCCAGGAGGATGGTGCGTGCGTGGGGAGATAGGGGAGGATGGCCCAGGGGACAGGCGGAGTACGTGGGGTGAGACAGGGAGGATGGCCCAGGAGGATGGTGCGTGGAGTGCGTGGGGTGAGACAGGGGAGAGATGGAACAGAGTGGCTGGCAGCGTGGGTGCACGGGAGACAGGGGGAAGATGGCTCGGGATGGTGCGTGGGTGCGCAGGGAGACAGGGAGATGGCCCGTGGGGGATGGGTGCAGTGGAGTGGGGGGTGAGATAGGGGGAGGATGGCTCAGGAGGATGGTGCGTGGGTGCACAGGGAGACAGCGGGAGGATGACCCAGGAGGATGGTAAAAGTGGGTGCTATGAGACAGGGGAGGATGGGCTCAAGAGGATGGAAAAAGCGTGGGTGCACAGGGAGACAGCGGGAGGATGACCCAGGAGGATGAAAGGTGAAAAGTGCAGGGGCTACAGGGGAGGATGGCCCAGGGAGGAGGGTGCGTGGGCACGGGGAGACAGGGGGAGGATGGCCCAGGATGGCGCAGGTGCCAGGAGAGCAGGGGGAGATGGCCCAGGGGGATGGTGCGTGGGTGCGTTGGGTGAGACAGGGGAGATGGCCCAGGAGGATGGTGCAGTGCTTTGGGTGACAGGGGAAGATGGCCCAGGAGGATGGTGCGTGGGTGCACGGGGGAGACAGGGGGAGTGAGGTCTAGGATGGCGCGTGGCACGGGGAGACAGGGGAGGATGGCCCAGGGGATGGTGCGTGGGTGCGTTGGGTGAGACAGGGAAGATGACCCAGGAGGATGGTGCGTGGGTGCGTTGGGTGAGACAGGGGAAGATGGCCCAGGATGAATGGTGCGTGGGTGTGTGCGGTGGTGGGGCAGGCGGGACCTAGGGGATCACACGTGGGTGCGTGGGCGGGCGGCGCAGGTGGACCCGAGGCAGCGCATCACTGCAAGCGCAGCTCTGGCGGATTCCTGGATATGTGGTATCCCCTTCGCTATGGCTTCCGGAGGGCCTGGTCCTCGGTGCGTGGCCGACGCATTTGCCCTTTGTCCATGTCAGCCTGACCTGGCGCATTACTTTGCTGCGGACTGTCCAGATGCAGCTTGCTCAGCGCTGCCGCCACATCTGAGCTGTTCATTGTCGTTCCATCCTTGCATGAGCTCCTCTCGTGATGCCCGCCTCACGGTTTCTCCTTGCCGCATGGCTCGCCTGCCCACCAGGAGACCGCCGCAAGTGGAAGCAGATGGCAGGCGCACATCACTCTGGGCACGATTGGCCGGCGTTCGCGCAGAGCCTGCCCGGATGCCGCGACTAGATTGGCCGGCGTTCGCGCAGAGCCTGCCCGGATGCCGCGACTAGATTGGCCGGCGTTCGCGCAGAGCCTGCCCGGATGCTGCGACTAGATTGGCCGGTGTTCGCGCAGAGCCTGCCCGGATGCCGCAACTAGATTGGCCGGCGTTCGCGCAGAGCCTGCCCGGATGCCGCGACTAGATTGCTGGGCGTTTGGGCGCGCTCGCGACGGCATGCGTGGCGGGTGGTCTTCGATTTTGCCAACTGGGTGAGACTAATGGGTTCAAGCTGATGCGAGCCAGGAGGAGCAAGAGCAGCGGCGGGACAAGATCCCCGAAATGGATCACTAACCACGAGTTCGCGCCACAGCAGGTATCTCCGAGGGGCCTGATCCCTTCCGCTACGTCTCGAGCTCTCAGCGCTCCTGCAATAATAATGATGCACTGCTCTCCAACACCCAACCCTGCAATGCCAAGATGAGGAGGCGCGGCTGTTGTTGCGACGCAGGATGAAGGTGACACGATTGCCCCAGAGCAGGGCGCGTGGTGCGGCTTCAAAGGATGCTTCGGGCTCCAGCGCAGTGCACATCCTGGCTCCCCCCATTGTCTATAAGTAACACCCTCTCAGCCGCTGCAGCGCGCAAATGGGGGCACTGCTGCTCGGTGTCCGGCAGTAACACCTAGTACTGGGGAGACCATCCAGAAGGCCCCCGTTGAATGCAAAGGTGAAGATTGGACCGCCGCAGTGCAATGAACGGTGAAGATCGGACCGCCGCAGTGGCGCATGTGTACAGAGAGCCCCTTTGTGAGCTTCGTGAGAGGTAGACGCCGCAGTGGTGCGCACGTGCCATCCTCCGGGCCAGGTCCGCAATCTCAAACGTGATTTCAGACGCAGGACTAGCAACCGGTTATGATGGCATTGCGTCAAGGCAGAGGGAGGTGCAGAGGGGGGGGTGCGAGCCTGTTCAAGATGGCATGGAAGGAGGGGCTCCGTGATGATGCAACATGCGTCATCTGGAGTCGCTAAGCAGGAAGTCTATGCAAAGTGATATACGATATTCTGGTGAAACGGCTCCAGACACAGGAGCAATACATAATGCCTTAGCCAGGCCTGACATAATGTAGGCTACGAGGCAGTGCGCATTTGTTGCTGGCCATGAATTTAACAGGGGATGGGAGGATCCCTTGTTCAAACACATGTACCAGAGATACATGAAAGCGGTTTCAAGGTTAGAGCAACTCAATGGATGCTAGTCACGCTACATGTTGACTGTGCAATATATCTGCCAGATTAAGGTCCTCAATTTCAAAAGCGATAACTGATGCAAGAGGGACAGATATCAACTGGCAACGGGTGGACATGAGGTAGCACAATGTAGGTACGCCTCGCACATTACTGAAGACTGAAGAAGCATACGGCTCTGAACGTCAATAAATTGATTTTGCCACGGGTTTTACAAGTCCATCCCGAGAGGAAACAATGTCTGTTGAGCAAGGGATGGGAGCACTTTGCAGATCTTATTTGACAACTGTCAGTGTAACTGTAGTAATTCTAGCTTTATGTGCCACTGTAATAACTGTTGTAAATTACATGCAAATTCTGAATATTTTGATATTGAGTCGCAGATATGTTATTTGAGGGTGAAAATCGAGTGCTGAATTTGATGCATTAAAATGGACATGCAAAAGTCAAAACGGAAAGAATAAGAATTCCGAACATTAGCCTCACATTTCAGTAGATTAAGATTCCCCCGAAGAGTTATCAACTTGAAAACTTCCTTGGGAACAGTTTGCGACTTGGAAGAGAACTTTTCAGCAAGTGTGCACATGTGCACAATAGGTGTCATATTTACAAATTCCTGACATGCCAGTATATATTTATGTATTTATGAACACCATTCCATAAAGCAAGGCCGCAAACAATGCCAGTGTCTCATGTTCCACATCCAGAAATTCGCAGTCTGTTAGATTAGCATCAAAATGTGTTTTGAGAATACGTGCTGTAGATTTATGCTTAACTCGTACATTACTCTAATATACATTAACTTCCATATTGCCTAAACATTAGAAAAAAAATAACCCCAAAATTTGGGTATCCCTTTATGGTTGGTCCCACCTGCGTTGGATTATTTATGGCTAGTGTTGTCGGATATACATATGGTATGAAACACAAATCTCGAAATCTGACGGGTATATCTTTTATGTATACCGCGTCTTCATGATTGATTTTGAAATTCAATAATGATTTTGCCCCAAAACGACCGATGTAAAAAAAAAAATGGGAGATATTTGGAAGAGATATAAATTTTGGGAGGTATTTGGAAGAGGAACTGACGTTGAGAGAGACACGCCAGAAAGTGGATCCTTTTTTTTTATTCTGACGCTCCAGCAAAGGAGGCCAGACGCACCGTTCTTTGGCTAATAGTGATTGGGCTTGCTTTTATGCTATGTTCCACGGCGATAGCTGTGTTTTCTTTCTTCAAAGTTAACTGTGTGTTTTTTGTTGGAAACGCAAACGCAAACGAAAAACAAATTGACGTGCTAGTCCGATGTGGTTGGGTGTGATCCCAAGCGAGATTGCCCTTGACTTCCGCACCTCAAGAAAGCGCGCCCCTCCTCGCCATCGGAAAACCTGCGACACAAGCTGCACAAACCGAATATCGTGAGTTGGCACATATGCATAAACAAACTGAAAAAATAAAAGGCAGCCAAACACTTCCGAAATCCCTGCGCATAACACAGCAGCCACGACATCGTTCCGCCCATGAGGCGAAGGAACGTTGAGAAAATTATGAGCAGTAAACGTTGGTGCGCAGCTCTTTATCCTTGAGCTAGTCAACGCTAACGGCAATCGTATCCGCGATATCGATGGAAGATAAATAGATGATTTGTTTTAATAATCCTGGAAATTAAATTCACGATGACACGCGAGACGATGCGAGACGATATGACCGTCACGCTGGTTCAGAATTTTTTCGGGCTTGAGATGGAAACGACGTGTGAATTCCAGCGCGTATAACGCTTCCCACAAATGTCAATTCTCGTCCATCGCGAAGAAAAGCAAGCTCCGAAACAGTTGATTGGGCCTACAAAATACAACCGCGACCGTGTGAGCGCAGATACGAGATAGGTCCATCGACGCGACGTGACACGTGAGCACGTGTAGACTGACAAACAGTCAAGTAGGAATGAGGAATTTTTAATACGGTGTGCACGCAGAGCGAATTGTCAAATTACAGACGAGTATTTAAAGTTTAGAACGTGCATTGCCTGGTGTCACAGTCACTAAGATTTTGTCACAGTCCTGGTACTAAATAATGTTTATACTATCAAATGACTACTTTTCCCCGATCGAATGTGTGCAAATATGAGATACTATCGGACGTCTCCGATTGAAAACAAGTGGCGCAGAGTCTGGAAATGGGCTTCCTATAAAAATGAGGGAAATGTACATCACTCGCACGCCCACGCCATGGCGGCACTCACACTCACACTAGTACGGACAAAACTCGCACGGCAAGGCACTCGCACGGCAATCACACAGCACGGCACTTGCACGGCACTCACACTTGCACTCGTACGGCACGGCACACGCACGGCACTCACACGGCATGGCACTTGCACGACAATGCACGGAACGGCACTCACACGGCACTCGTACACGCACGGGCACTGGCACTGACACTTCCACTAACACTCGCACTCACACTCGCACTCGCACGCCACTTGCACGGCATTCGCACGACACGGCACGGCACGGCACGGCGCCATAGTTCACTACATCTTCCAAGGAGATTTACCTGAGAGATTGTCCTCCACAGAATATGTCTCATCCTGATATTTGCTTATATGCACGGGCACAAAGGCTTCGGTGCCAAGCTCTCCACCAATATCAGTGTGGTCTTTCCCGCCACCTGCATGCACCACTCGCACTGGCACTCACACTAGCACTCGCACTTGCACTCGCACTAGTACTCGCACAAATTCTCGCATTTAATTACACTCCGGCTTACTACAAAGCGACTGGCATGCACCAAGCAACAGAGGCATCCGATATTACACGGACCGCGACTTACATGTACACCGGGCGATACCGCCGGCACATATACGCGACGCTTTACCCAGCGCGGGCGGGGCATGCAAGGCTGCAATGCCGATTTACGGATGCGAAGTTGTATGGCACTGAAATCAAGGTATGCGTACGATAATTTACGCAACGTGAAATTGCGGTGACGAGGCGCACCAGGTTTCGGTATATAATGCTGGCGCAAAATACTATAGGTTCTTGACCGTATCCGAAATTCGTACCAAAGATCACTGAAATATGTTACCAACAACTATGCTTACACGTATATGATATGTTGCAATGTCTCGGTACCCGGATGTATATGTGGACAATATGTAGCAAATCTATCCTGAGCGGCACTTTGGACTCCGCTAGTTAGCTTACACACAAACAATACTGGCAATCCGTAAGTGGCGTACGATGATATACCAGAGCATGGCTCTGACCTAAGTCTATACCGTACCCGGCCGTTTGGTCGCGTCATGTAACTGTCGTTACCGACATGACGTGGTCATGGACAAATGTTTGCGACACAATTTTGTTCAGACCCTTGTGTGTCCAAAAACATGTAACCGTTAAATACTAGACGGGTATCATTCGGCATCTCTAATTACGTGTCATCATTGTCACCACACCCAATCTGGGTATTTGTAGTAGTATGACCACTGATAATCGCGTGTGTACACGAAATCAATGGTGTTTTATCACCTCGCTCACGTGCCAAGTATCATAATAAATATTTTTGAATTCCGTTACTAATAGCGACGGTAGTATGTATATGATCATACCCCACCATCTCGGTAACCGGATGCATATATGCGCAATGTCGAGGCGTGTATAATCATTCCGCCGGTGGTCGACATGCTCGTCATCTCAGTGCGTGTTTTGCTGTGTGCCATCACTCATCAGGATGGACTACCATTTATGACAGTAGTATATATATATATATGATATAACATGGGTTATATTTACAGTTTATGTACTGCGTAGCATGCGCTTCCGGTGTAGCGCACTGCGCCTCCACCGATTCACACGCATAAGTCGTAAGACTTCACGTTCTCTTTTCGTTTGATTATTAACCTATTAGCCGGTAACGCCATTTTCGGCCAAAAATGCACGATCTGCATGGGAGGCCGGTATGTGTCTAGCATACATTTGCATGCCACAAGGACGATACATGTTTTCGACACCTATCCCACCTACGAAATGAGCTATTGTATGGATATATATCACACATATATATCCATTTGTCTCAAATTTTATCATGAAGATCATTATTATACATACTATGATAATGTTTAAGCACAATATTGTGTAATACAATGCGATACAAGACGATTCTATTCAAATGATCCTGATGCGTGATGGCACACTAACGATACCCGGTCAGATCGCCATTTTATTCATGTCGATCTGATCGCATAAACATCATTTCCATCTATAAGCGCCGTGCAGCTTTTATTCAATCCATATGGTATGCTGCTTCATAATTATTTTATAAACGATAATGAATGAACATGACAGTTAGCAATCATTATTTGCATATGTCATGTTGCCATGACCTATCGATGCCTGCCAATCATACTATTAAGTGTGTGGCCCAATACATATGGCATACACCGTGAGATTATATACCACATCGACTACATACCGTTCAATATTCATTCGGTATAACTTGTATATGGATATATTATACAAAGTACCCGTTATAATTATTATGGTGCAATGCACCAAGGAGGTACGAATCGTGGAATGGCGACATAATAGCGCATGTCAAGCCGTATAATAGGCTTGACACAAGCGTGTTACCTCCTTATCGTAGTGTGGAAACGAGCGAGTCGGTTCCAAAGCCCCACTCAGGATCAAATCGTAACGTTGTTGCATACCCTTTTCAGATTGTTATATAACCTTGTTGGTCGCTGTGCAAGAAAGGTTGCGATACGATGACCCTGCATATATTATACCGCTACGGTGTGCGACGTAGGCATATGTTATCACGTCACATGCATGTGATGTGCTCCGTGTATCATGGTTCTCGCATTCGCACTCAAACAACCTCTCATTGGCACTTGCACTTGCACTCGCACTCAACTCGCTCGGCAATCGTACGGCACTCGAAAGGCATGGCTCGGCATAGTACGTGCACGGAACGACACTCTCACTAAAATTCGAAAGAATAACCACCCAGGACATGCGTACCATCCTCACAAGCATACAGTACTCACCAAGAGTGTGAACGTGATTGTCTGGCTCAATCACTTCGATGATGTTGATATAATTGTAAAAAACTTCATTTCGTTTCGAAAAAGAAATTATGTTTGAACCAAGCGGTTTCCATGATGAAGGAAGGAGGACTGGTCTTTCCACGCGGATTTGGATTTCGCTTTGTACTAGCACCCATTGAAATTTCTGCAATATTCATACAAAAAAACCCCACAACCATCTCCACTCATCTACAACATGCCTGCCCCACAATCACCACAACGCTCCATGAAGCTCAACAAGAAAGCAAGCACATACAAACTAAACCGGTTGCGCTCATTGCAATATGCGCAATGTAAGTATGTAGAAACGCACCGCGCTTTCGAGTAGTAACAGCTCGATCTCCTTGCAAATAGTGGCTTCCATCGTGGTTGCCTGCTCGTGATGATCCTCCTCACGCTCACCCAGGGACTCCATTAAGCTGTCAAGGGAGTTCTTACTACGTTTCTTTTCCCTCACCTCAATGGCGCCCCAGGCAGAATCATCTGCCCCGCTGGTTTTGGTCACCACTACCTCCGGCTCACGCTGGGCTGCTTCATGACGTTATACCTGTTCCGCAGTGCACGATTGCACTCCACCTCCAATATGTCATAAGCTCCTTGTTTTATTAGCTTGAAATATCGGACCGTTGGGAAAGGTGTTGATGGAGAGGTTCAAGCGCAACGCGAGCATGGTCCGGCGATAAAGCTGAAGGCCTCGGTTTGACACCTGATACCCCGCCACAAACAAACAACCCCATCAACATCTACGCTAACTTCATATTCCATACTGTAAGGTAATGCAAATGAGAATAAGGGAAATGTGTTTCCTTCCTAGACGCACCTCTGTGGAGGCAATCTTCCGAACTAGTTTGAACTCGTGGGCGGGGCAAGCTAGTAGCCGCCTTGGTCTCAGTTTCCTCGGAGTCACCAGTACCAGATATCACAGAGACTCTTGGCGACGTTAGCGATATCCACACTGCCTTCAGGGCAACGTACGTCTTATCCAGACCACAACCTGCGTGCACTTGCAGCCTCTCGTTGGCATCGTTGGGGACTGTCAATACGCTCTCCATAATATCATTGTGAAGCCAATCGTCGGAGTCAATGCATCGGTGAGCCAGAGAAAACTCTTTGCCAGCTGCCTCATTAGCTTCCACGATGTCCTCATCGTCCACCTCAAGCTCGACGCCAGCGTCGCTCTCAGACTCTTCCATATGTCCACGGGCACTTGCACCGGAAGACTCAAAAGCAAGTACGCCGGCCGCAAGTGAAGTTTCAGCTTCACTCACCATATTCTCCGCCGCTTCTCCATCTTGTTGCACCACCGCGGGTTCCTCCAAGCATATACCGTCCTCTTGCCCAGTCAGCGCACATTTGATGTCCCCCTGCAGCTTACGGGACTTCCTGAACATACGGTACCAACCTGCCCACCGGGTAGCCATCTTCTGAGACACGCGCTTCACTTTGTGCAGGTGCACACCGCGCTTCAACTGCGACTGAGCAAGCCGTTTGTTGGTGAGTGTGGATTGATGAAAACTCCGATTCATCACCTACAGCCTCCCCAGGAACGCACGCATCACCGCATTCTTGGACTTCGCTTTCCGCCCAGTGAGACCAAGACCAATCAACACCGCCCTCTGCAGCTGGTGGTTAGCACAAATCTGTCCAGGGATGCCCAGGATAGTAAGGGGTTTTTTTGTTGTTGGAGGCACCATCCAAGGTAAAAAGACTCGCCGATTCATTCCGCAGCTTGGATGTTTTGAAAACGGCTTTGAACCAACGAGCCAGCGCAGCACCAGTGTGACGATTCTCGGGGAACGCAGAGAAGGCGACCAGTGGTACGATGTCAAAGAGGGTCCCTTGCAAGTTCGCGATGAATGACACGCGGAGGGCAGCAAAAGACTCCTGCGCATTACTCGTCGACCACAAGTCCGACTGCGAACCAACGAAAGGATCCCCAACCTCAGCGCCCGTGGCTTCGATGAGCTCGCAGATGGCATCTAAGATCAACTCCTTCACCACGATCGCCAAACGCGCACACGTTTGTCGGCAGGGAGGACGATACCGCGGTTCAAGCCCGCAAATCCAGTGACGCATCGCTTAACTTTACGACTTATGAAAATGGTCAAGGTCGGTCACAAGCCACACCACATATCGGATATGGTGTTCGAGGGATTCAGCGAACGTGAATATATCGACCAACGAGCCATCCAGTCCTATGCTCAGTTTGCTACTGCTCGAGGCGAGACGCAACTCCTGGGCAATGTCAGGGTGGTCACCCTTTAAGTGAGTGAAAAGCACTCCAGTCGACCCACCAACCACCTTGAATACCGACGCCGGTTTCGGGCAACCAGGAATATTGCACTTGTGCCAGGAAGCCTTTACCGAGGTTTTTTTCCCTTAGTCGGGATGTGCTCGCCAGACTTTTCCAGAACAAAGAACCTGCAGTCGGAACAACGAAACAGACACCAAAAAAAACATCCAAACGAAAACAAGAAGTGCGTGGGTGAGTGTTTGTGTATGCAACGAAGGCCACAACTCACGCAATAGGGGAAAAAAACCACATGTGGCAACAAATATATGTTATGCAAAAGTCTTACTTGTAAATTGCAGCGTCGCCAGGAGACGGTTCGGCCCCTTCTTCATCAGCGGCATCCTCCGCAGCAACCGCGTCCGCTGTGGGAGGTTTGATGAATCGTGCTTCAACAGCACGATTATCCTTGTACGTTTCATGCCGGTACCTGTTACAGATGTCCAGTTTCATCCAGTAGCCCTCATGGTCAGGGTCGTCAGCAACGTCAGCGTGTACTTGAAAGCGGATGGCCTGAAACTTATTTTTCGCTGGATTGCCGCCCGCGAAACTCTTCAGGTTGTCATATTCTACAGCAAGTGCGGTGAAACTTTTTCGTTTCTCCGCTGCTGACATAGTATTAAACCATGTGCCAGGTATCTATATCTCAACGCCAAGCTTTACTTGCTCTGGCCCCGGGTATCGCTTAACGAAGTGCTCTGCAAAGGTCACACGATCCATGGTTCTGTGCCAAAAAGGTTAAAGAAAAGCGGGGACGCACTAGTTAGGCATTAGCCTTTCCAATTCTCTTCGCGTCCGCGCTAATGTCTCGTTGGCGTGTACAGAGGTATATGTATGCGTAGTGCACGCAAGCTGGCATAGTTCATCAATTCACACCGTTGGGATACGCAAGCTGCGCCCGCCAATATATTCAAAGAGCTGTCAAGTTGGGACGTGTCTTCTGGGTTGCCTCGAAAGGCAAAACTTTTCGGAAAATCCGCCTAGCAGTGACACTGTCGTGTGGTTTCATGCTGTGTACGCGATTAAACGATTGTACGATCGGAGTGTAACTATGATTAGTCGGAATCGGAGTTATAACTATTTCACCGACGGTTTTTCGGCTACGATCTCGATGTCCACACCTGGCCGACGGGATCGAGTGGGAGCGGTCCCGTGATACGGGTGCCCTTGACGGTTTCGAGTACGGATCGGTTTCGAGCCTGTTTCCATCCCGACGATGTCGAGATCGACGAGCGAAACTGGCCGTCGGTGTCGGTTGGGAGCGGTCACGTCCAAATCGGCCACCGCCGGCCATCGGTTTAGGAGCGGCCACGTACCCCGAATTTTCTCGTCGGTTTCGGTCACGTCAAGCTTTGAAAAAACCGACATCGGTCTCGGTTCGCAACCGAACTCGTTGTCGACACTGGCACTAACATTGGCACTAGACTCACACGGCACTCGCACAAACTTAAACGGGACTCGAACATCAAGGCACTCACTCTCGCCCTATGACAACACGACACTCGCACGGCACTCACACGGCACGGCACTTGCACGGCACAGCACTTGCACCGCACTCGCACTTGCACGGCACTTGCACAACACTTGCACAACACCGCACGGCACAACACTCACACCCACACTAGTACGGCACGGCACTCGCACGGCACTCGCACGCCAATGCACTTGCACGCCACGGCGGCACTCACACTCGCACTAGTACGGACAAAACTCGCACGGCAAGGCACTCGCACAGCAATCGCACGGCACGGCACTTGCACGGCACTCACACTTGCACTCGTACGGCACGGCACACGCACGGCACTCGCACGTGTCCATTACCCCCCGGTACACAACGATGTACCCAAGGCTCTCGGGTACATCGATATGTGCCCAAGCTTTTCTTCATATTTAAGGGATGAGAATATTCGCATTTGAGTTGGGAACGACATATATGGACCCCAACTCGGTGGTCAACCCGTTGATATGCGACATGGGTCTCGAGGATTGGCCAATATATCGCTATAAGCGCCACAATACGCCCTAAGTGCCAACTTTTCAATAAAAAAAACATTTGTTTTTTTAAAAAAATTTCCCCTCTTCGTTTCCAAGCTGTTTTCAAAGTGCATTTGGCGGTCTCCTTCGCGTCTAAAGTACATATTTTATTATATTCTAAGCATACTACCGATACCTTTGGCCAGTTTTGGCAAGAGCGCCCCCCCATTTCGTCCCTGCCCTGCCCGTCTATCCGAAGTTCATATTGACCTCGCGGGTTTCACACCATGTAACAGTCGACAGCTCTCAAAGAAGTGGGCGCCTTGCTCGCGGGTTTACCTTGCTCGTGGCGTAATACATGCAAATAATTCGATCGAACGTATTTAAAAAGGTTGCAAAAGCACGACGATACACACCCTGAAACTCGGATATATCTCGAATGATATGTAATAAGAAACCCTATGAAAATCACTGCGAGCATCAATATTTATGACATGCGATCCTGATATAGGCATACGCTCACATGAGAGTAGGCAATACATTTGAAAGTTGTGGTGTCTACCATTCATAATATATCGACTTCGATGTATACTTAAACTATAATAAAACACGGTAGTTTGGTCGAGATCGGCCATCGCAGGGTCCATACAGCTCAGCAAAGTCGATGTACCCAAGCGATGTACCCAAGATTTCGGCCTCTCGAAAAACACAATAAATCTGAAATTGGGCGTCCCGAAAGGCTCCACCTAACCATGATAATCACCCAAAATACCTAAAGTGAGTGTTTGGGTACCTCAAGGGAGGTCTTATGGACAACATATTTTAGTAATATGGTCCCCGGATCCGTATCGAGCACCCACATCACGTGTGTGCGTAGGTGACCTTGGGTACATCGATGTGTACCCAAAAAAGGGTAATGGACACACGGCATGGCACTTGCACGACAATGCACGGAACGGCACTCGCTCGCACGGCACTCACACACGCACTAACACTGGCACTCGCACTCCCACTAACTAACAATCGCACTCACACTCGCACTCGCACGCCACTTGCACGGAATTCGCACGGCACGGCACAGCACGGCACGGCACGGCACGGCGCCATAGTTCACTACATGTCCCAAGGAGATTTACCTGAAAGATTGTCCTCCACGGAATATGTCTCATCCTGAGATTTGCTTAGGGCTGTTCCATTTATTGTCCTATGGGGGGGTGGAAGGCATTGGAAGTTTGTCTGCGGGAGGTCGATATCTTCTTCTGTCCTCGGGGGGTGGGGGGACATCTACTGCTGTCCGCGGGGGAAGAGGGTGTTGGAGGCACCCTGCGGACATGTTGACGTTACAAGTAGAACCTCAACCTGTCCGGGAGTCGAAGAATCCGGTAACATGTAACCACATTGATGATCGAAGCTCACACGC